>OV049924.1:17768731-17853894 GCA_920104205.1 Eupeodes latifasciatus | reverse complement strand
CATCAAAAAAATATTTTCCAAATTACTAAAGTTACAATTTGTATAAAGCGGAATAAAACACGGCACTTTAGAGTCGGGAAAAGTGTTTAAAAAACCCGACTATTGATTATTTTTATTAATAAGGTTTTTCTGTACAATCAGTTTTTCTGTACAATCAGTTTCTTTATAATATAATTATTTCTTCTGTACGGTATATTTATATATTGTAAATTATCATCCGAGGATGGCCTGTACGGAACGAGAGTTAAGAGCCAACTAACTTAACAAAGTAAAAATGAGTGAACTTATTTCTTCAAGTTGCACTCGCATACAATAACAAGAATAAATACATATAACTTTACTAATACAAAAGAATAAGACAATTGACTTGAATGTGTTTAGCGCATTCGATACACAATTGTTGACTAGCTTTCCTTGGCTGACTCAAAAAAGGAGCAAAATTGAAAGGTAATTTGTTAAAAATTCAATCAATTAAAAAAGTGCATATACCTAGTACCAGCCGTCGAGAAGAATTCCGGGCCCCCTCCATATACCATTTTTTTTCAAAGTTCATGCCTACTGATATGGTAAGTTCTAATTTCAATTACGAATATAATGAAATTGGTTGAAATTAACGGAAATAATAATTTTTTGTTTGCAAGGTGAACCGAAAAAAAGTGTTAACCATCAAATCAATCTCTCGGGTATCGTGATCGTCCAATTTAGTTGAAATGGAGGATGGATAGAAAGTAATTCTACATGCGAGTAGATCAGATTCCGAACAGAATCATATATTCAATTCGATATTGCCAACGACATGTTAGTAACTGATAATACGGTCGATTAACTATTAAAAAAAAAATAGCATGAAGATCTATTACCTACTATGAAAATGAAATAGAGCGAAGTAAAAGTATTTGAAATTTGTCTTAAAAAAAAAAAACAAGTACATATTTTAAAAGTTTTACATTAAATACTCTTTATTGTTTTTTCTTAATATTAAAATATTATTACAATGTTTTATTAGAGTTAGATTGGATTCAATGAAATATTTTTTTTTGGCAAACGAGCTTTCTAGCTTTCTGAGCAGCAAAACAACTTATAATTGCATCGAAATTCAATTTCCTTGTCAAAGGTTCTTCGATGCATAGTGAACAAAGCCCAGAAACACGATCTTGATATGAGCACGAACGATGAAAATTATTTGTTCTGGTAAGGACGCTAAATGAATGTTCGACACTAGCTACGGTTACAGGTATGGTACAAAATACACGGAGAGCAGCACAAATGTTGGGGAAAATCGTTTCCAAGTTCTGGGCAATGGCAGAAGTTCTGCTTCAAAATTGTCTTCATAAATGTGTTTCAGATGAATTATTTCTGCTTTCAACTCTTGAGACACATCCGAGTTATACTTTTGGATGAACCCTGTAGCTGAGTTTTTAATCTCAATATCGTTCATTCTTGAAAACTGCCATAAATTTGAAAATGTAGCATTCAAATTTTTCATCGTATCGAACCGACGCACGACACATTCCAGGTGTTTCTCTTGAAATTTATTTATTCGTCTGTTTCAATTTGCTCTCCGGCTCCTCGGTTTCTCCAAAATGTCTCTTTAATTGCCTTTTTCGGTTCGATGGGAACGATTCTGGAACATCCTCCAATGTAGTAGCAACTGCTTTGCATTCAGATAAAATTTGATCCCATCCGTTTCGAAGATCAAGTTGTCGAATTTTAACGTCAATAGTCAAAAGTCATGTTTCTGGTTTGAAGAATGATACTTCTTTCATTTATAACGCTAAGAACCTTGCTCCAAAACGAAGACATCAGGACGCATTCAAATTTGTGCATATATTTTAAAACCCCATTTACATCTCTTCGAGCTTCAGCAGTTAAATTAATATCACTTAAGGCTTGTAATGATGTTCTAAGGTTTTTAAGATGATTTCCAAACGATTTTACTGCCTCAATTCTAGCTGACCTTCTTGTATCGGAAAGTTTGTGAAGGGATTCGGGCAAATTTTTCTTAAGAATTTCCCAACGTAGAGCACTGCTGCTAAACAAGTTGAAACACTTTTGAACAACACCAAAAAATGTTATTGCGGCAGTACAACATTCCACTGAATCGACTCCACACAAGTTAAGGCTGTGAGCTGCACATGGTGAATACACGGCATTCGGATATTTGTTTAAAATATGACTGTGCACCATTATATTGTCCTTTTATATTGCTTCCATTGTCAAAGCCTTGTGCACAACAGTCTTCTTAAGGGATTCCGTTCTTTGCCAATGTTTCGCAGATCAAATCAGCTATTGCGGTGCTAGTTCTTTAAGTGCAATCGACAAATTCCAAAACCCATTCTTGGATGGTGAACACATTTTCTTCCAAGCGCAGATATCGCAAAATTCAAGTTGTCGGGCCCCTTATTTTGACTTTAATAATTTTCAAAATAAAATTAATTTGAGATTTACCGTAAATTAAATAAGAAAAGCGAAACAATTTATTATAACTTTCTTTCAATAGTTCAGAGTTGCCCATTTTTCATTAAATATTAAATCAGTACATAATCAGGGGCCCCGATCGGCAAGCCTGTGGGCCCGATTGCGAAAGCATGAATGATTTTCGGGCCCCTAAAAATAAGTGAGAATAGGAGTGTTGATGATGAATATAGAGTGTAATGAAAAAAAAAACACTCTTCATTGCTTTCAATTTTACGGGCCCTAGAAAATCCCGGACCTGGGGGGTTTCCCCCCTTCCCCACCACAATAGTTATGTGTATAAGAAAGATAACTTTGATACTTTTTACCAAATAATTTGAATAGTAAAAACAACACCGATATTCAAACACGGCTTCCAAACTACAACTAAAAGGTTGTTGAGCTTAAAACGAGACATAATCAATAGCAGTAAATGGTAAGTAATTGCTTATAAACTAATTGAGAGTCACGATCTGCAAACAGCTCGCTCAAAGATCTAATTATAAGAAGAACGAGTGCTTTTACTAACTTCAATTTAGTATGAGTGGATAGTTAGGGATTATCCATTTTGCGGTTTCGAAAGTATATAGCTGGAATGCGACATCTGTAAAACTAAGTTGTTAAACCAATTCTTTTGTTTTCAGTTGAAAGTCTAACATTTACGGAAATGGATCGATTAAGTATCGCACAACGCATACAAATTGTTAAAAAATACTACAAAAAAGGTGATTCTGCCACAGCCACATATCGTGCTTTAAGAGGAGATTATGGTTTACATAATCGTCCAACTACGCAAACAATTGGAAAAATTTTGAAGAAATTTGAAGAGACTGCATTAGTTACAGATATTGTAAGGCCTGTGCATCATCGATTCGTTCGTTGACGAAGACCCGAATGTGTCGACTCCTCGATATGTTTGCCTGCTATAGAAAAACCGATTTGGAGAATATGTGGGTTCAAAAAGACGGTGCCACATGCCACACAATTTGAGCGAATATAGTCTTATTGTAAAAAACATTTCCTGGTCGCGTAATTTCTCTTCGTGGCGATATCAACTGGCCAACAAGATCATGCGATGTAACACCGCTGGACGTGTTCATGCCGATTTAACCTTTGTATATATAGTGGAATAGTAATATCATGAAGAGGAACGAACGAAGCGACGTCTGGCCTAACGTCAATGAACTAAATCTGCAAAGTTTGTGCAGAATTTTAATTGAGGAAATTAAGAGACAATTTGACAATACAAAAAGAGAAGATTGAAAACAAAAGAAGCTATGGTTGGAGGGGACAATGCAAGATTTACGCAGTAACCAACAGCTTTTTGGTGGTGCTCTAATATGGCTGTCAGGGGACTTTCGTCAAACATTGCCTGTCATTCCTCGATCAACTCCTGATGATGAAATAAACGCCTTTTTGAATGCATCAGTTCTTTGGAGATATGTATACTAAAATTGAACCTGAACATTAATATGCGTATTCACCCACATAATGATGCAACTGCCCATGAGTTTTCAAAACAATTGTTAGAAATTCGTGATGGCAAAATACCAATCGACAGTACCAACCGATTGAATGTGTTTTTCCGAATATTCTTCAGAACTACAGAAATTATGATTGGTTGAGAGAACGCGCCATTTTAGTACCGAAGAACATTCATATCAATGCCATTAATTTTCAAATTCAAGCGAAACTGCCAGGGTCACGACATATAAATCAATTGACAGTGTTATGAATCAAGATGAGGTAATGAATTATCCAATTGAATTTTTAAATTCATTGGAACCGGCTGGTATACCATTGCTTGAATCTGAAAATTGGTTCTTTGATTATATGATTGCGAAATATTAATCCACCAAAACTTTGTAATGGCACCAGATAGGCAGTGAAAAAGTTATTGCCAAATTTGATTGAAGCTACAATCTTAACCGGTAAATCAAAAGGATAAGTGTGTTTGATACCGCGTATCCCTATGATTCCAACTGATATACCATTTGAATTCAAAAGATTACAATATCCATGACCAACTTTATGTTACCTGTTCCAGAGTCGGTACCCCCAACTGTTTTAGACTAACCCATATTTAACCCATATTTTTTAATTTTTACTCTTTGCTGATAAATATAATATAAACAATATATCATTTGGGTCATTTGGACTTTTAAATAGCTAGCAATTTAAAAATTTTGTATCAAATTATTTATCTTACACAAAATATTGTTATGAATATTTTGTAAAAGGTTTAAGAAAGACAAATCGACAGACGGGATTTAAAGTTATCAGTTTGGGTCGCATTATTATTCTTATTATTATTTTAGTTAAAATTATTAACTTCCAATAATAAGTTATTTTTATCGGTCCAGAATCATGGACCATGGATCAAATTTTGGAAAATTAAATTGACTTCGACTCGAATGTCTTGGCCAAAATGAGGATACTGGCTTCAAACTAATTGTTTCTTACATTAGGTAAAGTTTAAAAAAAGATCTAATTGACACCTTTTTTCAACAAAACAAAAATTAACTAACGATTGGTAAGTTTTTTTTTTGCTTCGAATATTTCGAGGACAGTTGAAACTATTGTCTTCAAATTTAATTTATTTAATTAATTAGTTTTTAGAAAATTCGACCTACAGTTTTTCTATATACCTATGTACCTATAATATACTTTATAACTATGCTTACAATAGAATACCAAATACGAATAACCTATGATAAAAATGAATCTATACCTATACCTACATGTGCATAGGTACAAATTTGTAAACACTATCTAATTAGTGTTTCCCTACATACATATCTGACTCAAAATTGAATTTCCCTACCTACCGTATTATTTCTTTCCAAAAAATGCAAAAAAAAACCTACAAAAATCTGTTGCCAATTTTTAAATATGCACATCCACACAACTATGTACAATATTCAAAATATGACAACAGTGTATTTATTGTGAAAAGAAATTTGAATTATTTTAGATTTTATAAATTTGAAAATTTAAAATCAAATGCAACAAAAACAAAACCTACATAGTTCAATACATAGGAATATCTCCATGACAACACACAAAAAAAAACATAAGCAACTGTATTATTTTGTTGCCTCACTTACTCTCTTCATTTCTAACAAGAGAGAAAATAATAAAACCCTCTTTTCCTCAACTCTTTTTTCTTTTAATTTCTAAAATCTGCACAACAAATTTTCAGTACTCCTAGCGCCCGCGCCGCCTGTCTGACGTCAATGAACTAAAAATTCGTGTTCCATAAGAGTACTATAGATTATATATACAAAGATTAAACGATCAAAAGACTTGACCGTCAATCCGGAGATCTCTATTATTCCCTTTGTCGAAAGGGTAGGTAGATGCGTTGATCGATTATCAACGGTAGCGAAAAAAGCAACTTTCTTTCATTTGACCTTACTGACTTTGTCTTAATACAACGAGGACTTTGAATGGCTTTGGAATAAAGACCATCAAAACGAGCGAAATACAACGACGAGATTTGTTAAAAGTAAAAAGACAGCGATTTTTCCCTAAGGGTTGTACAATAAGAGTCCAAAATATTTAATTTCGCTAACAGATATGTATTTCTACAAAAATTCATGTAATTTCGAAAGAGAGATTACGTTACATTTTCACTTAAAGTTTTAAGGCGAATTTATAAATATAAAAAAAGATGGCGATTGGTATAATTTGAGTGCCAGATTTGAATTTAAAAAGTAAATTTTGACAGTAACAAAATATGAATTTAAATCCAAGATATTTAAGAATTATTTACAAAATTTAAAATAAAAGTTAATGATGATTAGTAGTAATATTTTCTGCTTCAACACAGATAAACCTTTAACTCTTGAGCACTTAAAAATCAACATTCGTCAAGTTATGGCTGAGATACCTACAAATATGTGTCAAAAAGTGTTCGAAAATTGCCTCAAAAATATGGACGCTTGCAACAATTTGCGTGGTGGCCAATTAAACGATGTAGTATTTCACACACAATGTCAACTTTCAAACTTTATATAATAAAAAGAAATATCATGAACAAAAATATTTTATAGGTGTTTTATTCACCGCAAAATGGATAACCCTGCATTGATCTAGTAACAGATAGTCCTGTGAGTGAAGAATACATTTCTAAAACCAAAGTATGGACGTGGAAATCACAAGTTAGTCTATTAGTAAATATCACACCTAAGTTTTTAACTAGAGTAAAATATTCAATTATTTATTGTAATGTAATGAAAGTTTTCAGGTTTGATTTTGTTTTTTGATATTGGGTTAAGTTTAAGCCCATTGCTTTTCGACCAGTCATATTTTAAACTATGGACAGTATTTATTTTAGCTATTACATCCTTAATCACGCTCTGCTAAAAACTATAATATAACTGGACATCGTCAGCATTAAGCATAAATATAATTTTGACAGAAGGAAGATTATTAATAAATAATAACCAACGAAAACAGGAAAGGCCCATTAATTAATCCTTGAGGTACACCAGTATGAACAGGAATGTCAAAGTCAGTTTACAAAGTCAAATTACAAAACACGGTTTGCAAATTGGAATAAATAAGGTTTTAAGTTGTGTTAGAGAAGTTTAAATCAGTCGTCAGTTTATCACAAAGATTCAATATCATTCAATCAAATGCCTCTGAAAAATTAAGTAGGGTTATCATGTATGTATGCAGTATGTATGTATGTATATTTTTGATCTTAACCATGTCTTATGTCATCGGACGCATTTAGTAATGATAAACTATGTCCAGAACAAAATCCTGACTAATGGGGAGTAAAAAGTAGTTTGTCTTTAATATGTTTCTTTAGTAATGCATAACCTATTCTAAATATAAGAGAGGTTGCATTCTCACTTTTGAGGCTCTTCTAGTCAATCAAAAGCAATGGATGGAGGGACAGATTAAAAAGGAAGGTAATTTGTCAGGTAGTATGAGCGTAGGGGCAATACCACCGTTCCATCAATTCGAGAAAAGTAGGCAACAGTGGGACACATATTTGAAGCAGCTGGAACAGCATTTCACAGCATATGGTGTCAACGATAGTTAGAAAAAAAAGGCATTTTTCTTATCGTGGGTAGGTACCGAAATTTTCGATCTTATACAAAAGATAATTGGTAATGACGTTGAGGGCAAATCATTCGATGGTATAACGGAAAAGCTAACGGAGCATTTTAAACGGAATGTACATATACTTGCAGCTAGGTTTGAATTTGCATGCTAAAATGGCTGAAGGGAAGGGGGTTAGCTCGAAATTGCAAGTATGTATGTCCAAATGCAAGCTGCAAGAAGGAATTTGTAGATGAGCTCCTAAGGGATACAATCGTCATTAACACGCCCCATGATACCGTTCGTTCATCAGCGCTACTAAAACCAAATCCATCATTAGAAGAGGTTCTTTTGATAGCTGAATCATACGAGGCAACAAGAAACACAGTTATTGTAATGAAGAAAGAAAAATCTCCTACACAGCCATCACCAGAGGTATAACAGATTCAAGCCAATGCACGGCGGCGCCGCGGCGGGCGGCGTAACAGATCATTTAGCACGGGGGCACGTAAGGTTAACGGGAAGAAGTTCCAATCAATGAAATCTTGCCAAAGTTTTGGCGTGACTCACAAAATTGAAAACTGCAAATTTCGGGATGCAGTTTGCTATACGTGTAATCGCAGTGGTCACATATCAGCTGTATGTATGAACAATTCAGATTGCAAAAATAATAACGGTAAAAGAAACTGGAACAGATCTCGATCGCAAAATAAGTCTACAGCTAGTTCAGAAAAAAGAATAGAAAAAGTTGACACGATTGATTTTACGTCTGTTTAAAATAATGCGATTGGGCATGTCAATGTTATAGGGACTGCGAACAACTGCGAGTCTACCACAGATCACGTTGTTAACAAATTTTACGAACAACCACACCGCGTAGGGAACAAAATCTTTGTTCATGTAAAAGTTAAAAATTTCAAGTCGACACTGGGGCGTGTCGTGTTCAATGATCGGTTTGGACGAGTATGAAAGGTTACATGGCATGCAGATAGAGCCTGCAAATTTAATTTTGAAAGGTTATGGTAATGTTGTGGTACTGGTGTTGGGAAAGGCAAGCGTTAAGGTGGAGTTTTGTGGATGGCAGAAGATGTTGCCTATTATTATCACAAAAGTAAGAGCTACCAATAATATTCTTGGAATTGACTGGATAGATGAGTTTGAGCTTGGCATAAGACAAGAGGTGGTAAATTTGCAGATACAATGAGAGAGAAAAGTGAATGATTTGTGTTCTGAGTTTAGTTTTTTATTTGAGAAGGCCGTAGAAGGTTGTTGTGTTCCGTATAACGCACACCTTGAATTAAAATCAAACGCACGTCCAAAGTTTTGTAGAGCTAGACCAATTCCGTATTCGCAAATTAAAGCATTTAAAGATGAAGGTGAACGACTCGTGGCAGCATTTGTGTCGAATTTTCACAATTTTGTAAACGAAACGGAATTAAACATTTAACTTCTGCTCCCTTTCACCCAGCTTCCAATGGAGAAGCAGAGCGTTTTGTAAGGACGTTCAAAACAGCATTAAAAAAAGCTATTGCGGAAGGAGAAGACAAAGACTCCGCTTTGCTCAATCTTCTCAGCACTTTTAGATCTACTCCAAGCACGATTTCAGGGAAATCGCCAGCAGAGATTCTCCACGGGCTAGTACCAAAGGTTCCTCTATCATTGATGCTCCCAACCACACAGAGGAAAAGTATTAAAGTTGGAGGTCGTTTCAAGAAGGAAGATTTAGTCTTTGCAAAAAACTATGCACGTGGCTCAGGCTAGGTTCGTGGAGTGATTCAAAAAAACATTGGACGTATGATGTATCTTGTGTCAACACCATTTGGATCTTGGCGGCGATGCCAGGATCAGTTGAGAGCCCGAAACCAATACGCTACTAGTACTGATAGGTGCATAACCGATGATAATCTTATACGAGTCGAATGGGATCAGGCAAGTGTGAAATCAAGTAATGCAAACAATAGTTCTCCTCATATTTCTAGACAATTAGAAAATCTGCAAAACAGCACCGCTAGTGGTCCTATGGTCCAGCCATTACACTACTACCTACTTTGAGACGTTCGACCAGGACCAGAAAGCCAGTGGTCCGATTCCCGATAACTCATTGATGTCTTAATTAACTGGGGAGGAAATGTAGTAATGCATACCCTATTCTAAATATAAGAGAGGTTGCATTCTCTTAATCTCATCTGCACAACACGACATAACTGACCGTTGCCTTTGGATGAAGTTTAAGCAGCACAGCGGTCAGTCGTTCAGAGAAGTTTGCTCACCACACATCAATTAACTAATTGCTTACGATAGTCTTAATCTTTTATATTATAACTACATAGAATAACTGAATGAAAGTAACACTGAATTATAAGTACATAAAGTAGGTAGTTGCTTGCGTTTATTTACTACAGTTTCTTAAATTGCTTACTTTGTAAGCGTTTTAACAGCCTTAAACAGGAAATATATATTTATAAGCCTGTACTACTTCCTCTTTTCTTCTTTTGGAAGCTAGATATGTATAGGTCATTATTAGTGTGTTCAAAATGTATTTATTGTGAGGTTATAGAAGAGGTTTTTAATAAAGTCTGGATAATATTGTCAAGTCCTCTGCATTTGGATTTTACAGAAAATATTTCTTTTCACATTTGTTATTCAACTACATCACTTAAAAAAATGCATCTATAATATAGTTTTCTTCAGTTCTTGAGAACATAAAAGATAACTTGAAGATCTTTTACGTGATCGTTTAAACTCGCAAAGCATTTCTGGACAACGACACGGTATGAAAAATATCTTACCTTAATTGCCATAATATTTTAAGACAGCGCCAGGGATATCTACGTTCACATACTTTACTTCAAAGTACCATTTTTGTCATCATCCATTAGGTACTCACTTTTGAAGCCAAATTTCTTCATTTATGTTTTTGGATAGAAATGGCTTAGGTTAGTCGTAGGTGTCCGTAAGAAAAACATAACATTATTCTTTAAAATATAAAATTTCAATATTTTAAATCCCAAATATTAATTTGACCATTGTTTTAAATAACAATCCTTGGCCCACTAAAAATCCCTTAATCGAACATATACCTATAAAGCCTCGATACTTCTATCCATGTAAATGAAATTGTGTGGACTTATAAGCTTTGTACTCTGGGATTTTAAATTTGTATAGATTTTGCATTTTTGTGTATCATCTAAGCAAAACATAAAACATTCAAACTTTGTTCTTTACTTTTTGTATCCCTTTTCATCCAAACTTCTTGTTTTCCCATCCACTTCTTATCTAAAGCCCTTAACCTCGCCTTTAGTACATTTTTATTTAAAAAAACAGACCCTTTAGTTAATCTTCTTGTATAGGAGGTACATCATACGACTTCAGTCATCATCATCAATTTCAATAGTTGTTTGTTAAACATGGCTAAGATCTCTCCATAACAAGACGTAAACAAATGAATCTTCAAGCTGAAAATAAAAAAAATACAAACATTTATACTCCATTACATAATGTGTATACCTCTATATCCACTTTTTTTTTTATAAGGATTTTCTTGTGGCACACCAAAGCGTAGCATGATAAGAAGAAGTAAAAAGTAGAAAACATGTCGATGATATAAAGTCCAAAAAGAATTCAGACAAGCACACAGCTACAATACAAAAATAAGGGTTGCTTCGAAAATAAAGTCTGTCTAACCAATTTCAAAAGCCACATATTTAACCCTTTATGTGTGCTGTGTCAAGTTTCCTAGCTATGACCTTGAGACATATGTATATATTATATCAGCTTCAGAACTACATATATGAAAAGGTTTAGGTGTACAACGAAGCCCCATTGACTGAATTTAAATCGGTTTTTGATTTCTTATTTTTTCGTGGAAAGGTAACCACAGGTGGGCTGTTGTCAAATTGCTCGTGAGTAGCGTGGCGTGTATATTTCTGTCTCTAGGGTCAAACAAAGATATGTTCAAATTCAATTTGGCAACTTTCCCCATTCCTTCATAATTCCATACATGTGGGGATATTATGTATGAAAAGTTGTTTTGATATTATAATTATGACATTATGTCTGGGTAATTGAATCTGACTGATAAAATGGTTTCAGTTCTATAAATGAGTGATTATATTTTTGTTGTTGTTTTCAGAAAGATTTTCTAATACTTTTTAAGTCATCTAAGCTTTCCAAAGAAAACACCAACAGTGAAAATTTATAAGTTTGGATAAAAAAGTTTGAATTGTGATATAGGTATAGGAACGTTAAATTGGAATTTCCAATTTAAGACAAAGGTTAATTATTGTGGTCTAGACAGAGACAAAAAAAGGTTTTTGTTTTATTACCTATAGAAAGAAGCTTTTCCTCTTATAATCTTCTATAATATTAGATCCATTAAAAAAAGTTAAAAAAGAGGGCGTCTCAAAGTTGACACAGATAATGGAAAGTCGATTAAAAATAAAACAATAAGACAGATAAAAGTTCGGTTAACTGAAAATTATCAATAAATAAACAATAACGTGTTTTATAAGTTTTGAACAATTTAATAGGCTGTTGATAGACTTTTATAAAAACTTTAGGACTTTTTTGAAACATGATTTTTTACAGAAATTGGTCTGCAGTCTAAAACATATTTGAAGTTAAATAAGTTTTTCAACAATACCATTTTTTACTCTTGTCAAACTTCCAATACTGACTAAACTTTCAGATGTTAACTATCAACTTTAACTTCCAAGCTTGCTTTATTTTTGATTTATTTTAAATGAAAGAAACCACTTTTTTCTCTGTTTTAACATTTTATTTCAACTGACAGCTCTGTAAGCTGCCAAAGCTTTATATTTTAAATGGCAAAAACTAAATTTCATGGAACACCCTTTATAAGTTAGGTTTTTCTTTGAAATGACCATTTTATATGATTTTAAGTGCAAACATTTTTAGTAAAACACATAAGTTCACTCAAAACATTACAAATGCAGGAATTACATTAGTTTATTAATTTTTCAATAATACCACAACACAAAAACAGCATTATACAAAAATAAATATTTCTGGTTATCAAAAGTTTTGTTTTCTGCCCCACGAACAATACAATACTTTATTGTTTTAAATTCGAATCTCGCTTTTTAATTATTCATCACATAAGGTTTTTGAAATGTGGATATTTGAAAAGCCAAAAGTAAATGGTTTTGCAAAGTTGTTAGTAGTCGCTATCGATCCAAATGTGTATTATTTTTCACATCCATTGTTTCTTCTTTTTAAAAGCTATCCAAAGTGCTCTGAGTTCCCAGATAATTCAGAATATTCATACTTTACGTCAGTCCATAAAAAAAGTTCTCTAAATTTAGTTACGAATTATCGTCCTATAGCAAAATTGTCTGCTATATCTAAATTGTTTTAATAACTAGTCCTTTAAAAAAAATGTATTTCAATTTTTCTTCTGTTATATGTGAAAATCAACATGGGTTTGGGAAAAATAATAATTTACAGTTACTAATTTAATACAATTCTCTACTTTTTGTTTGGATGCATTCGAAGGACGCTCTTAATTCGATCGCATCTTTACAAACTTCAGCAAGTCATTTGACAAATTAAGTCATGAAATTCTACTTAATAAATTAAGTAATTTGGGATTGATATGTGAATTTCATCATATCTTAAAGATAGATTTTTTAACGTCATGATCAGGAGTAACCTTTCGTTTTAATTTAAAGTCAATTCTGATGTACCTCAAGGGAGTCACCTTGTTCCATTGCTGTTTATTTTGTTTTTAATGATTTTCCTGCTGTTTTAAATAATTTTATATAGTTAAATTTTCTTGAATTATTAACTCCATCAAGCATTTTAAAGAGCTACAAGAAGATCTAAATCAATTTGGGAATGTGTTTTTTTTTATATATTATGCGCTCACTCAAGGGGATTTAAATACCTTTATAATGATTAAACACAGTGCGAGCAATTAGAAAGGGAGGATAGGATTAGAAAGGAGATACCGATGCACATTGACACTTCAATGTCTGCATATTGTAATTAGTGGGAAATATTGAGTCTGGTAAAGCATTCCACATTCGTGTAGTGCGACTAAAGAAAGAATCTCTGTACATCCGAAATTGGGCTCAAGGGTAACTTGATGAGTGCATGGAAAGCATTCAACGTAGATTTTTAAGATTTTGTCTTCGTTTTTTCCCCGGCCTGATAGACTTTTATCACCTCCATACACACAAAGGCTTCCTTTGATAAATCTCACATCTTTTTCTGGTCATAGAAAATACTCTGCTTTATATGGGGTGTATTGAATGGAACAATTTTATGTACATCTTTGTCGATTATATTTCAATCTGAGTCAGGCTAGCTTAAGAAGGAATTTTATCTTTTTTTAGCTGATCTAACTATGGCACTTATAGTCCTTTTAATCAATTCACTAATTTTAATAAATTGATAATCTTAAATCTGAATGCTTTAGGTTAAGTTTTATTGCTTTAAGTAGTAGTAGTAGTAGTAGTTGGCCCGTTGAGATAGAATCTGAGGATGGTCCCATTTAGAACTCATTATAAAGCGTTTAGTAAAATCAATCCCAGAATTTAGTAAACCATTATTAGTAAAAGTCTCCTAAGTGGAGTATTTGTCTTATTAAGGGGAATGAACAAAGAAGGTGAGAAACTGTCTCCTCCTCTTCATCAATGAAACTTCTGGAAAAATCATTTTTAGGAGCTCCAATCAAAATTTATATCATCAACCTTTGGCTTGATTTTGTTTAATAAAACGTTTCTATGGCCCGACACTCAATACTTGAATGTAATGATTTCATGATTTTGGATAATACTCTAAAGATTTCATTTTTGGTAATGACTTTGAATAATATTATTATTATTATTTATTTTTTAGCTAGGAATTATTCTTGCTTTACTATTATCTTTAAGTTGAAAATTGTATCTATTTTATAAGAAAGAAGAAATAAAACTAAACTAAAAAAAAAAAAATATTAACTACAATTTTATCTATCTGCTCAAATATTATAAAAAAATACGTTTTCCAAACAATTTTTTATATTTTTGAACATATTCAAAAACTTTAAAAAATCAATTTAACGTTTTATCACACACTCAGAAAAAAGTGAACGGGAGCTATGCCTATAAAGTATTGTTACGGAAATTATAGGCAATTTTTCAATAATTTTGATAATATTTCAATAATTATTTGAAAAATCACTATAAAAATTAGGTGAACTTCCATTATTTTTTTTAGATTTATAGGAATAGCAAAAATCGACGTTTTCCTATGCAAAATGGATGATACCCCTATACTTGATAACAAATAGAACAATGTGTATTGGGAAAACACAAATAATTGTAATAAACAGGCATACTAGCAATTCAGGCAGGAAGTATTTCCTTACACTTTGTTGCAGTTGCAATAACTTACTGGTTAATGTTACAATACGGTTAGGAACATTTCCGAAATACGGAAATACTATACTATTTGGGTGATATTACAATAAATTCTGGAAAAATACCATACTTTTATTGTTGACATTCCAATAATTCACTGTTACAAAACATTATGGTGAGGCAATGAGTCAAAACACTGTAATGTATGGGAATTATAACAAAATATGTAGGGTATTTAACAGATCTCAGTAAAAAAGGACAATTTCCTACATTGTATAGGAAAAAACCATGCCTGTAGTTTTGGAAGATTTCCAATAAAGTATAGTTTTGACAACATATCAGATTGGTGTTTTTAAAGTCCCCATTAATATACAGCTTAAATACCAATAATTGTTGATAAATAGCCGATATTTCATAACAATAAAACAAATGTGTAAAAATAGAAATAAAAAGTTAAACAAAAATTTAAAAAATCGAAATTTATAGACAATAAAACTAATTTTATAGCCTATTCATATTGATATCATTGCAATAATATATGGTTAATGCAACTACTAAAATTGGTTTCACTTGGTTTCCCATAATATATTGGAAAAATATCTATATTATTGTGCACATAACCAATCCCTTCAAATCCCAAAATATTGAGGTCATATTCCAAGTCAATAGGTAAAATAGCTATATCGGATAGTTATTTCAACAATACATATGGTTGGAAACTCTTTAACGATCAAGGAAAATAGCTATAATGTATAGGCATTACCACAATCATAATTGGCTTGTAGCCAATACAGGTTATTAAGAATTCCTGATTTCTATGGGTAAGAAAACTAAAACAATGGCGCTTTCACCTATAACGTTTGCGAAAGGCTTTAATACAAAAAGTTAAACACCCTCAATGTCAATGGGATCATTGCAATAACGTCTGGTAATACACCTACTTAAATTGGTGTCACTTGGTTTCCCATAATGTATTGGAAAAAGATCTATATTATTGTGCACATAACCAATCCCTTCAAAACCCAAAATATTGAGGTCATATTCCAAGTCAATAGGTAAAATAGCTATATCGGATAGTTATTTCAACAATACATATGGTTGGAAACTCTTTTTTTTTAAATACCGGCTCCCTTTGGTTGAGACAACTAAAACAGAAGAACTATCACCCATTATACAAAGGTAAAGTTTCAATACAGAAAGTTGAAACTATTATTTGGTTTGGTACTACTTCAATAAAGTCGAGTCAACTTATCTATACGAAATGGTACAATTTTATTTCCAATTTTTTATAGCAAAAATATCTCTATTTTGGGGATTTATTCAACTCTTAAGATATTAAGGTTTTATAAAAAGAGAAATATAACTAATTATCCTTAAATACTTAATTCAAAGCTTATATTATTGTTTTCATATGCCAATTATATTTCTGAAATTGAATTTTTTGCAACCTTTTCTCCTAAAATGTACTTTAGATTCGATACAGCATTAAGAACAGCACCAATTTGCATTGGTTCAGAATGCAAATTTTATTTTTTCCGAATAAGCTGTCAAAAGGTTTTGTCTGAGCTCAAAAATATTGCGTTGTGAAAAAGTTAAAACAATTTATGCATTTCAAATATTGATGGTAAGGCATTAGGTATATGCTTTCAAAGCTACAAAAAAGCAATATTTTCATTTTTAATTCCTTCTTTAGCAAATACCGGTCATCTGCTGGTTTTATTTATTTTTAAAAATCAGGTTTTCCCGACGTAAAAATCAGATATTTGGATAATTATTTAATGACCTATTTAATTTACTTCAAATAAAAAGTGTGAATGATCTCATTTTGTTTTTAATTTACCAAAATCCGTATTTTTCGGTTTGATTTGGTTGTAGATATTCGTCCTTAGAAACGTTAATTGAGAGGTACAATTACGCTGGGCAACACTGTTTTGTTTGAAGTTTGGGTTTTTACCTAGATTTTCATAGCCTTAATCCGACATCATCACTCTATCGAAATAAGTTTTAGAGAAATTACTTCTAAGAATTCGAAGGAACATACATATATATGAGGCTTTTTAAGGCTGTCATAATTTATGAAGTACTTTTTTTTTAAATAAAAATCGTGATGTCTTTCTAGATTTATAATCCTTATTTTCAATATTTAGTTTAAATATTTATAGTATTTCATAAAACTTTCAAAAAATCTTCATAGGTAGTTAGATTTCCCCTGTCTTACATAAATCTTAAAAAAACGCTGAACAATTTTCAACAAGGGTTTCAACAGAAAATGTCAAAATCATTTGAAAGTCATTTTTGCTTTGTAACAAATCCGTCGTCTATACAAGGCTACCACTTCATGCCTTTTGAAAAATAATATACAAATTTACATCATAATATATTTATCAAAACCATGAAAACAATAAAGTCATATCATAACTAATGAGAATATCTTTAAACTGTATCTAGAAGACAAAATTTTGCTCTTTGAATTATACAATTTATTGTAAAGAACTTTATTGTGTTTTACCCAAGCACTAAAAGCACTGTTTTTGGTCATCTTTAACGTTTTCAAATAGCTAGTTCCTATATTATAAAAACTTAGGACAACTTAAACCTTTAAAAAACTATTGTTTTGATTGCCGGACAGAAAAAACTTAATTTTGCCGAACAGTGTTGTATTTCAAAGTTAAATTAAATATTTTAAGTAATTTAATATTCGGTAAGTACCTAACCTATACAATTTTGTTTTATCATTTTTTATATCATTTAAATTTTCGATTCTTTAGTTGCAGTTGCTTCATCAATGGGTTTATCCTATTAACGAGATTTGGATAATAAATTCTAAGTTTTCATTAGCCAATAAGCATGAACAAATTTAATTTAAAATTTTTGACAAATAAAGAAAAGTTATTGAGTTTAGAATTTCAGCTGCACGCACTGCATCCATATTTAAGGCGACATGTAAACACATACCTAGAAAAGAGATGCGAGCTCATCATTATGTTGTTTAACTTCGCGCCAGCCATCAACAAAACAGAACGTTCAATTTGCTTTCATTATCTACCTATCTCGCTTCGAAGCATCTAAAAAAGAATGCCTGAGTTCTCTTCACCCATTATATTCGTTACGTTTAATCGCCAATTTATTCAGCAATATTTAAGTTTTATAATTCAGCCATTCCAACAACTTAGTTAAAAAAAGTTCCATGCTCATTTCCCTAACATTTCAGATCATATACCAATACATATTGGTAGTTGGCATAAGTAAATAAAGAAAAAGGCGGCAAAAAAAATTCCTCCGCCATTGTATTCAGCTGTTTTATTCAGCATTCTTTTTGTTTCAGACAGTTGCTTAAAACAATTTCCAAAAGCCAAAGTCAATCCATCTCAAGTATTCACTTAGAAAGGTTCGTTCTACGCAATTGAAAGTGAGTTCAAATTTTAAACAGCTTAAATTATTGTAATTATTGCAGTACCTCGTGCTTAAAAAAGTGAGTTTTGTATAAATATTTTAATTTCAAGTTTTTATGGTGATTAAATTTATAAAAACGTGCAACATTTTATTTTTTCTTGCCAACAATGCTTCGTTTTTTCGGTAACTCAAGATAAAACTCCCTAGTTAATTTTGTTTATGGTATTAAATTTGTCAAAATGTGCAACACTGCTTCGTGGCTGCACCGATTTCTTTATTTGTTTATATTTTATATTTTAATTTTAATGATTGCATTTGGTTCAATTTGGATTGTGTCGTGGTTATTTTTTATCCAGGGAGTTTTAATTTAGTGTCAAACGGTGCGCGCACAGGGTACACATGTACATTATATTATATGTATACATATGCATGTGCATGTACATTAGGGTGCATTTCTTGCGACTATTTTTGTTTGAAAAATTTGATGGAAAGAAAAATTTGAGCCCTTAATATCAATCAATATTAGCTTAATAATCCACGATATCTTTACCAGATACCTATCATCAATGGATACTTTTAGAGCTGAGGGAGATAATACTATAAAATGCCGCTCATTCAAATTTAAAGAAAGAAAAATAAGTTTCCGTGTATAAATGGCAAATCTCACATGCCGTACATAGGTGAGTAATTAATATTAAAATTAAGGACTCAAGTTTTTGTTTGACATTTTCAAAAAATGTCCATCAAGGGAATAAAATAAAAATATCAAAAAAGGCACCTTAATGTGAACATTTGGTTGGTTGGTCACCGATACATAATGCCAATTTAGTTTGCAAAAATACAAACGCATTTCTCTTATTTTTTGGGTGATCTACCAATACATATTGATAATTTACATAAGTTAATAGAGAAAAAGGAGCCATTGTATTCAGCTGTTTTCATCTATCATTCTTTTTTGTTTCAGACAGTTGCCATCTGAAGTATACAATATTTTACCCAGTTGAAAGTGAGTTCCAATTTTAACCCGCAAATACCTAAAATTTTTGAAATTATTTAAGGACATACCTACATACGTGCTAAACAAAGTGAGTTTTGTACCTATTATTAATGTAACTTCAAGATGACGACAGCTTGGTTCATGGATCATTTATAAAAATGTTTATTTCTATTTAGTGGCTGCGCCGATTACATTTTCATATATTGCCTATTTACATAACAGGGATTCGGCACAATGGACACTTTTAGAGAAAAACCTTTAAAAACATCGAAGACGTGGATAAAACTCTTCAATTTGTAAGTACTTATTATTTCGTACTCTTTATTAGACAATGTTTTCCTAGAAAATAGTTGCATTTACATATAATATACTGTGACTATAAATTATATTCAACTTATCGAATGTCACTATCACTACACATAATGAGAGCCTTAAATATTAAATATCTTTTAATAACTACCTTCTCTTTAAGTTGAGCATTTTCCACTAACAAGAATTAAGCTACATTTTTGTCTATTATTTTTTTTTAAAGGTTCTAGAAGATCAATCAAATGGAAATTGTTCAAACTAAAATCATACATCTGTTTGTAAAGGAACAGTTAAGGAATATCTATCTCATGGTGAAGGCTAAAAGCTCAAAACATTTTTTAAAGCACAAGGAAAACTAAACCGTTTAGTTTCTATTACGAGTATCATTGCTAAGGAGTTTGAGTAAGTAAACTTTTTGAATGAAAATGTCTAAGCTCGTTTTTGATTTTTGTTTCGGTACGATTGTTTTTATAACTTATAAATACGAGTACATTATATTTAAGTTTATCATTTTACATTTTTCTATTTATATTTGTTTATACATTAAATTACACTACAACTATAATTTAATAACTAAATAAATCTACATTTACAGTGTTCAAGCCAAATTCAAGAAAATTTGGTAGAGGTAAGAAAATTTCTTCAAGTCAAAAAACAATCCTTACAACCCACTGTAATTCTTGTTGGAGAAAATAAAGCTGAAAGCACAGAGGCGTATTTAGATATCGATGACAGTCTATACAAATGCGAACGGCTCATAGAGGCTCATCATATTCAGTACCTTATACTACACCAATTTTACTACAGTTAATTCACTCATAAGCGACCTTACGTAAGTCCTAAGAATTAAAATTATTTTATTCTAAAATACAAATAAAAGTCAAAGTTTGTATAATTCATTTTTAAAGAAAATCATTCAAATTTCATTTATGAGAGGGTATATAATTGTTCGATAAAGACTATATCGTTATTTTATTTATAACTCATGACATGAGGTATTTTATAAAAATTATAATTATCTTTTATATTTTTTCTTTGTTGTTTGCTTAATAACTTGTAATAATTATAAGTTTAGTTTGTAAAATCAAAGTTATGGCTTAATTAAAATATAATGTACCAACAAATCAAAGTCTTTATTATTTGTAAGACAAAATAAGATTTCACTGGTACTTCCAGAAGAATGGTCAATCATTTATCGAATTTTATTCAATTTTCGGATACCTTTTGATTTCACTATTAGATTCTTTTGGGTAAAGACTTTCTGAATTTTTGCAAACACGTTTCAGATTTAATATTAAAATTTACGAAGTTGAAGATTCCATAAGGTAAGTATTTGTTGATAGTTTAATCTTTGCAAGTATCTTATTTTTCAGATTCATATCTTTAAAGTAATTTCTTAAAATTACTTTTAGGTGAAATTCCAAGATTTAAAGGTAATTAAAGGAACCAATGGAGTATTTCAACAACAATTTATGGTTAAATCCAAGTCCGTATTTGCAATAAATCCAAAGTAATTGGGATTTTGTTCAATAAATTTCGGTGAAATCCAAATTTTTAAAGGTAATCTACCAAACTAGTTAAGAATCCCAACAATAATTATAGGTAAAATCCCGTTCTGTATATGCAATGAATCACTAATTGTTGGGATAATATCTATACATTTAGGTGAAATCCCAAAATAAAAAGATAATCTACAAAACTAGTTGGGAATATTAACAATAATTATGGGTTATATCCTATTCTGTATACGCATTTAATCAATAATTGTTGGTATTTTATCAATAAATTAAGGTGAAATCAAAAAAGTCATAGGTAAGCTACAAAATCAGTTTGGAGTTCCAACAATAATTATAGATAAAATCCCACTATTCATATGGAACGAATCAATTTTTTTTGGGATTTTGTCAATAAATTTAGGTGAAATCCCAAAATAAAAAGGTAATCTTCAAAACTAGTTGAGAATATCAACAATAATTATAAGTAAAATCCCATTCTGTATATGCATTTAATCAATAATTGTTTGGATTTTATCAATAAATTTAGGTGATATCCCTAAATTTAAAGGAAATCTACAAAACAAATTGGGAATTCCAACAATAACTGTATATAAAATCCCACTATTTATATGCAACGAATCAATATTTGTTGGAATTTAGCAATAAATGTAGGGTAAATCCCAAAATAAAAAGGTAATCTTCAAAACTAGTTTGGAATTTCAACAATAATTATAGGTAAAATACCACTATTTATATGCAACGAATCAATATTTGTTGGGATTTTAGCAATAATTTTAGGTGAAATCCCAAAATAAAAAGGTACTCTTCAAAACTAATTGGGAATATCAAAAATAATGATAGGTGATAAGCCATTCTGTATACGCATTTGATCAATAATTGTTGGGATTGTATCAATAAATTTAGGAGAAATCCCAAAATTTAAAGGGAAACTACAAAACAAATTGAGAATTCCAACAACAATTTTAGGTAAAACCCCATTATTTATATGCAATGCATCAATAATTGTTGCAATTTTAGCGATACATTAAGGTGCAATCCCAAAATAAAAATGTAAGCTACAAAATCAGTTTGGAATTTCAACAATAATTATAGGTAAAATCCCACTATTTATATGCAACGAATCAATAATTGTTGGGATTTTAGCAACAAATTTAGGTGAAATATCAAAATAAAAGGGTACTCTTCAAAACTAATTGGGAATATCAACAATAATTATAGGTGATGTCCCATTTTTTATAGGCATTCAATCAATATTTTTTTGGAATTTTATCAACAAATTAAGGAGTAATCCCAAAATTTAAAGGAAATTTACAAAACAAATTGGAAATTCAAACACCAATTTTAGGTAATATCCCATTATTTATATGCAATGAATCAATAATTTTTGGCATTTTATCAATAAATTTGGGTGAAATACCAACATTTTATGTACAAAACCAGTTGGGAATTCCAACAATAATAATAGTTATAATCTCATTTTAGATTTTAAATTTAGCAAAAATTATTGGTGGTTACCAGTTAAATTTAGTTAAAATCACTAACAGAAAAATTAATAATCAATCATTCGGGTATTTCAACTATAAATATAGAAAAAATGCCTTTCCAGATGTTTAATATAACTATAATCATTGGGCTTTTCCCATACAGTTTGGGTGGAAACTCTACAAGATGTAGGCAATATCAAACAATATTTAGGTATTTAAGCAATATTTTGTAGTAATCGAATTTGGTTGAATGGAATTGAATTGAAATGATATACCCATACAACTTTTCATTACCAATAAAGTACTGTCAGATATCCAATACATTTTTGTGGGTTTTGTAACAATAAAAAGTAGAAGTCACGAAAACGCCTATATATATGGTTGCAATATACGTGAAAATTGAGCTAAATTACCAATAAGTTCTCTGAGTGCAGGTTCACGGATGTGTATCCTGAAACTGTGCGGTTACCAAGTTTCATTCAGTTAATCGATTGTCGCATGAGTTGTGTGCCATTTTGCTTCATCTTATTGAAAACATATATACATACATATATATACATCAAGTTTGTTAAATCGATGAAAGAATATGTCAGTAATCATGATTTCGTTTATAAAGAACTGTGTACCAATTATTCCACAACCCAAATAGAACACAAACATACACTTGTTTGCGCACTCCAAAATTGTCAGTTTTGTTTATTGACTTATTATTACTTATAGTTAAAATTGTATGGTTATATTAAAATTAACGAGCTTAGCTGCAAAGAGTATTAGCGCTTGAATAATCCCTTTAAACTAATGTTAGTAATTGATAGAAATTGGTTAATTTTGTCAATATTTGTAGAATTTAGATTTTTTAGTATATCGTTAATATTAGTGTTTTTAAATATGTTGAGAATTATTAGGTTTAGATACTACACAATTTTCAAGGATATGGGGTAGGTCCAATCTTACATTGCAGATAGCCAGATCGGTGGGTTGTTTTTTGTTAGGAGATGTTTATGGGTAGCTTTGATGTGGCCAAGGCGAAGTCGAACGAAGTTTGAAATCTTAGCTTTTGAAATGTTGGTGGGATATGTTGGGGAGCATCTATAGGAGTTAATCAAGAAGCTGATGAGATTAGATTGTTTGTTTTATATCAGATTTGGTGTAGATGTTGAATAGTAGAAGTGGCGTATTTTGGGCTAGGTTAGCTTCATGCTCAGCGTATTCATTTTCTTGGATGTAAGAGTTAAACCAAACTAAGAAACAGAGCCTGCGGTGCGACCCATTCCCGTCTGTCGATTTGTTTTGTTTAAAGGTTTGTCTATATATGTATCAATTTTTACGAAACTTGAGTACTATTTTTTGTAGATTTTATTTTTTTATGAAAAAACGGACTGTTGGATTTTTATAAAAAAATTACTGAATATCGAAAACAATATTTTCTGTGAAAAAAAATAAGTTTGAAGCCAATATTTTTATTTTTTGAAAAGCTACATATTTATGTCGAAAGTAAATATTCACCAAGTTTTAGTATTGTTTTTTTAGGTTTTTATTTTTTGTAAAAAAAACTGTCCATTCGATTTTTCTCAAAATTTTTCCGAATGTTAAAAATAATATTTCTTATAAGTTAAAATAAGTTTGAAGCCATAATCTTAAATTTTTGAATTTGAGTCGGAAATCAACCAACTTTTGTTAAATTTTGTTTTAGGTTTTTAATTTTTTGTTAGAAAAACTGTTAATTGGATTTTTTTCAAAATTTTACTGAATGTTGACAACAATATTTTTTGAAAGATAAAAGTAGTTTAAAGCCAATATCTCAAAGTTTTGAAAAGACACTTTTGTCGAAATTTAATTTTTACCAACTTAGAGTAATGTTTTTTTTAGGCTTTTATTTTTTTATAAAAAAAAACTGTCAATTAGATTTTTCTCACAATTTTATCAGATGACAAAAACATTATTCTTCGTTGCACAAAATTGTTTTGGAGATGAAATCATATTTTAGTCGTAAAATATTCGAGGTGACATTTTTTAACTTCCCATAGGAAGTTATTGTAATGGGTCCGATTTGACAAATTGAAAATTTTGACATTTCTCGACGTTTCAAGGTCCTTAGAGTCGAAATAAAAGATTTTTAGAAAGATGTCTGTGCGTGCGTGTGTACGTACGTCCGTACGTCCGTACGTCTGTACGTCCGTACGTCCGTACGTCCGTACGTCCGTACGTCCGTACGTTCGCGACGTTTTTTTCGTCGTCCATAGCTCAAGAACCAGAAGAGATATCGACTTCAAATAAATTTTGTTATACAGATAATAAGGCAGAAAGATGCAGAAAGGGCTCTCAAGAAAATTGCGTGGGTGGTTTTTTTACCATAGCAGTTTAAAAAAAAGGTGAACATTTTGGTTAAACCTAAATATCTCATGAACCAATGATGCTAGAGACTTGAATTAAATTTTATATTATATATTGTAACGTGATACAAAACAATTATATTTTTGGAAAAAAATCCAATTAACGGTTTTTTTTATAAATCAAAAAAACTGAAAAAAAAAATTTGTCACCTCGAAAATTTTACGACTAAAATATAATTTCATCTCCAAAACAATTTTGTGCAATGAAGAATAATGTTTTTGACATCTGATAAAATTTTGAGAAAAATCTAATTGACAGTTTTTTTTACAAAAAATAAAAACCTAAAAAAAAATTAATAAAAGTTGGTAAAAATTGATTTTCGACTCAAATATCTTTTCAAAACTTTGAGTTATTGGCTTTAAACTACTTTTATCTTTCAAAAATATTGTTGTCAACATTCAGTAAAATTTTGAATAAATCGAATTGACAGGTTTTTTACAAAAAATTAAAAACCGAAAAAAAAAAATTAAAAAAAGTTGGTAAAAATTGATTTTCGACTCAAATATCTTTTCAAAAATTTGAGATAACGGCTTCTGACTAATTTTAACTTATAAGAAATATTTATTTCAACATTCGATAAAATTTTGAGAAAAATCGAATTGACAGTTTTTTTACAAAAAATAAAAAACCAAACAAAAAAATTAATAAAAGTTGGTAAAAATTGTTTTTCGACTCAAATATCTTTTTAAAACTTTGAGATATTGTTGTCAACATTCAGTAAAATTTTGAGAAAAATCTAATTGACATGTTTTTTACAAAAAATAAAAACCTAAAAAAAAAACAATACTAAAACTTGGTAAAAATTTACTTTCGACTCAAACAGCTTTTCAAAAATTACAAATATTGGCTTCAAACTTATTTTATTTCACAGAAAATATTGTTTCTGATATTCAGTAATTTTTTTAATAAAAATTCAACAGTCCGTTTTTTCATAAAAAAATAAAATCTACACAAAATAGTACGCAAATTTGGTAAAAATTGATACATATAGACAAACTTTTAAGCAAGACAAATCGACAGACGGGATGGGAAGTTATCAGTGTGGGTCGCATCCCAGCCTCTTTTTTTTCAGTTTTTTTGATTTATAAAAAAACCGTTAATTGGATTTTTTCCAAAAATGTACTTGTTTTGAAACACGTTACAATATATAATATAAAATTTAATTCAAGTCTCTGGCGTCATTTGTTCATGAGATATTTAGGGTTAACCAAAATGTTCACCTTTTTTTAAAAATGCTATGGTAAAAAAACCATCCACGCAATTTTCTTGAAAGCCCTTTCTGTATCTTTCTGCCTTATTATCTGTATAACAAAATTTATTTGAGGTCGATATCTCTTCTGATTGTTGACCTATGGACGACGAAAAAAACGTCGCGAACGTACGGACTTACGGACGTACAGACGTACAGACGTACAGACGTACAGACATACAGACGTACAGACGTACAGACAACCAGACGTACAGACGTACAGACGTACAGATGTATGAACGTACAGACGTACAGATGAACGAACGTACGTACACACGCACGCACAGACATCTTTCTAAAAATCTTTTATTTCGACTCTAGGGACCGTGAAACGTCGAGAAATGTCAAAATTTTCAATTTGACAAATCGGACCCATTCAATAACTTCCTTGGGAAGTTAATAATTACAGCCAGTTAAAAAAGTTTTGCTTAAAAAATGTTGTGTATATACAGTTCCTTACCTCTAATAAAATCACCCAAGTTTTTGAAAGTTTATTATCTCAAAATCCTTGCATAAAACATTCACTTTTATCTATATTCAAAATATTGTACACACATTTTGTGTGTGCGTTTTACTTTTTCATATGCGTAAAATAAATTAACAAATTTCATATCAATTTAATTTTTATAGAAAGAATCAATGGAGTACGTCGTTCTTTATTTAAACAGAGAAAAGTGTAGCTTAGAGATGTGTTGAAAAATCATTTCTAGTTGTTTGGTGAAATAAGTCAAAGCGAAATAAAAGAAGATATCAATTTTTCTAAAAACATCACTACTGTGGGTTTCTAACTTAATTTGTCACAAATATACCAATAAACTTTTTCAACTTTAAGTTGTAAATGTTTCGTGTATCTAAAAACTTATCAATTCAATTTTAATTTTCAGTTTTGAAAACAGTTACGTCCGAGACACTACCTGAACCCATAATCCCGTTTCCCCGGAAACTCCCCTTTGCCTAACGGCACATTAATAAATTCCTAACGGATTCCCACGCCATTTTTGCATACATTGCAAAAATAATCTAGAATGGTTACACCCCTTTTTTCTCTTCACCTAACACACGCGCATCCCGTACAATTCAAATATGAAATCGTGGGAAAGTTCAGTTTACACATTTTTGCAAGATCAACAATTATATTATGTGAACATAGCTTTGATAGAAATAAAAATGTAATTATTTAAGTGAGTCCTAATTTTCCTCTTGACTTAAGAAGTGCAGCCTAGCTTTGAACAGCGACTTCTTTTGCTCAAATAATAATATAAAATAAAAATCAAATAAATAAATTAATAAATTAATAAAGAAAACAAAAGAAAAGAAAACAATAAAGTTTTTTTTTTTTTAAATCAAAAAGCTCGGTCACAATCTTAAATAAACTATACAAGCAATTAATTTTTGAGAAAAGTCAATTAATATTTCTCTTTACTTCATATAAGCAATTAGATTTTTGCAACTTATAAAGGGTGATTTTTTAGCTATTATCTTTTCGGCAACACTGGTTTAAACAGCTGACACACGTTTCGTGTTTTGTTAAACTGTCAAACATTTAGTCCCTTATTTAACCATGAATCGTCTTACAAACGAACAACGCTTGTTGAATTTTATTATCAAAATGCGTGCTCTGTTAAGAATGTTCATCGCGCGCTTCTTCCATTTTATGGTCACCCACTGAAGCGGCTATTCGGGCTATTGTGACTAAATTTCGCACCAAATGTACACTGTTGGATGTTATATCACCAACACGCCTACGTAGACTGCGAACTGAAGATAATATCGCAGCTGTACGGCCAGTGTTAATGATGACCATCAATTTTCGATTCGTCACCGTTCGTAGCAATTGGGCCTCTGTTACTCAACAACGTGGAAAATTTTGCGAATGGATTTAGGTGTGATGCCTTTCAAAATACAGCTGGCGCAAGAATTCAAGCCAAACCCCCTACTGCAACGTTAAATTTTTGGTGAATGGGCTCTTGGAAAGTTGGCCGAAGATCCACTTTTTTATACCGAAAAATTGTGTTCAGCGACGAAACTTATTTTTGGCTCAATGGGTACCTAAATAAGCAGAACTGTCGATTTTGGAGTGAATATCAGCCAAAAGCAATGCAAGAGCTTCCAATGCACTCAGAAAAAGTCACAGTTTGGTGCGGTTTATGAGCTGGTGGCATCATTGGACCGTACTTCTTCAAAGATGATGCGAATCGTAACGTAACTGCGAATGGTGAGCGCTACCGTGAGATGATATCCAACTTTTTTTGCCCAAAATGCAAGAGCTTGATTTTCATGACATGTGGTTTCAACAAGACGGTGCCACATGCCACACAGCACGCGCAACAATGGACTTATTGAGAGGCAAGTTCGTTGAACATTTTATTTCACGTTCGGGACCGGTCAATTGGCCGCCTAGATCGTGCGATTTAACGCCTTAAGACTATTTTTTGTGGGGCTATGTTAAAGCTTATGTCTATACAGACAAGTCCGCTGGAAAGAGTATGCTAAAATTGGGCTAAGCGGATGGACCATTCAAGGCGCAGTAAAGGTCAACATTTGCATGAAATAATCTTCAAACAATAAATAATATGGACCGTACTATCGATTCAAATAAAGATTTTATGCATTTTTCTGAATTGTATGTGTTTTTTTAACTTTCCTATAGCTTTCAAAAAATCACCCTTTATTTAGACATTTATCTATTTCTCAATTGAAGCAGAAATAAATTTAAAAAAAAAAGAGTTTTCCCTCCAGGAGAACACAGTCTTAATCACTTTCTATATGTTTTCAAAATTATTATGTTCTTTTTATAGTCCTCTTCTTCATTCATTTTTACTCATTTTGTGTTTATGTACGTACATATGTATATGTATTCTATTCAGAATTATTCAAATGACTCTTTTACCAAAGTTGAACTTCCTTCAATTAGAAAACGTAATTAATTTGAAAATATATCATCTGCCATGCCATGTCAAGCAATTAATTTTCTGAGATCAGAGGAAAGTATAAAAAATTAAATGAAACTTTTCAATTGATTCTATTGAATATACATTTTTCATGGTAAAATACATTTTGATTTTATCGTCGATTTTGAATTGAGTTAAATTAGTTTTCTCTATTAATGTATGCCAAATGGTTTATTGATTCTTTTAATTGAATAGTGTTTGAGAAAACTTTATTGAAACATAATAATTCAGTGAGACTAAAGAAACATTTGTAGATGAAGTATTTGATGTGTACAAGGATAACCTTCACTTTTTAATTAAAAGATCTTTTGGTATGATTTTAAAGTCTTGTCAGGATTTAGTTTGAAAATATGATTTGATATAAATAAAAAATTTCAAATTATTTTGGACCTTTTAGAAGGCTTTAAATTTGTTTCTTTTAAAAGAATTTGGTTTTATGTAAAACATTTATTTTAATGGTGGTAAAATCAAAATTGAAATCGAACTCAGATAATCTTTTTCTGAGAAAAGTCACTACACATTTAGTCAACTACTATCAAATCAAATAAAAACCATTTACGAATGCATCAATTGTATTTCATTTTAGTTTGCCCTATCCGAAAGGAGAAAATTCTCGGAAACGAATAATGTACAAATAAATGGTTCAATTTATTATTTTTGTACAACTTTTATTAATAAATTTTATTTTGAGAACTCAATTTTAAAAGTTATTTGTTTAATTTAAATATATGGCAACTAAATCACTACAAAAACAGTCAACTAGGCGTATATGTATTTTAATTATTTCATATGCTATTAAATAGAAAATTATTTTGTTGTGAACGCTTCGTAAATTTTTCAACTGCACCACTTTGCATGTAAAGAGTTTAAAATTATTTGAAAGTTGCTTAACTATAGGGGTTTCCAATAAGAGTTTTTATTTCGATATTAAAAAATGAGTAGTTCTTAAGAGCAAGTCAGTTGATGTTGATGATGATGAACGGTTGCAGATGGCATCTTGAACATTTTTTAGAAGAATCAATATTTTGAACTTCATTACAAACCCTGTTTATCAACTGAGAATTTTGATAGTATAAAATATCATTGCTTTCATTGAAATGGAACTTTTTACAAACAAACTTTGTGCACATAGAAAAACTTGACTTTTTTTCAGAACCAATACTTTCATTCATTTCTTTTTTCTAAGAAAATTCTCTAAGGGTAAATTTATCGAGAGTTTTAAGAAGAAGTTTTCAGAATTGGCAAATAAAATTGAAAGCAATAAGCAACATCTTATATTTCAGTGTTAATTTACAGTTCCATAGAATTTCTTCCATAAACAAACATCAAGCTATAATTATGTATACATACATTGCTATTGCAATAAATATATTCATAATGTTTGCTTTATTACGACACCTGAGTTAAGCATAATGCTGGTGGCTAAACACATCACAAGAAGGAATTAATTCAATTTCAAACGCATGATTTGTTTCATCTATCTATCTCTATATCATTATGTTTTGTCATAATCAGCAACTAACCAACCATTAATTTATTATTTGGTTTACTCGTATAATTGCATTGCACACTAAACTCTAAACCGTATTTGGGACGATTTTATGCAGGTGTCTTTTAGATAAACATTAAATATGCATAATATTGAGCTAATATTTGTGTTGTGATGAAACAATAATGTATCAACTGTATATACATCTAACCTTTATCATACAATATATTAAAGGAGGAATAGCAGGTATAGTTTACAAGGCTATTAGTGTTTAATCAAAACTACTAAATGCATATTAGAACTAATTAGGTAGCTTTCTTATATAAAATAGTATATACACGGATTGGTATTTCGGTACATTGTAAGCTTATGAATTATTAATGAGCAAAATGTCATTTTATTTAAACTGTTTGGGGTTGTAACCATTCAAGGTCGTATAGCGAGTATTGGATTAAATGATTTGTCATAAGTGAACAGTCACAATGGAAATAAATCAGAACCAAAATATAAATGTCATCAACGCTGAAATTTGGTGGAAAGCTTTAGTAATATATATTTAACACATTCTGAAAAGTTCCCTTATTTTGGATCAAGTTCACATTGTTTCAAATTATTCAAAAACTATCTTCAGCTGGGAAAAATACTCTAAGGTTCATCGCCGGTTAGAGTTGAAACCTGAACAGGTAAACAAATTCTTCAAAAAAAACCTTTTAACTTTTAAAACCTTCGTGCATTTTTTGGTTTTCATTAGTTATCAAACACTCTTTAACGTCAGAAATTATTAAAGACTCTTTTTTTTATTATTCTTGCATACAAAAAAGCTAGCACATTTCACAAGCTTTTATTAACGTTCAATTATTCATTATTTGGTCCTTGAAAAAGGCTAAGAATATTTTGATCGTATTGATTTGATGCGCAGTAAAATTAAAAACAAGCTGAAAATAATGTTTATTATGTTAATATAACACCCAAGTTAAGTTTTTAAAAAAATAATGATTGCACACCACCTTACTCGCCTTAAAAGCGTGAAAACAAAAAGCCAATAAGGAGATTTTAGTACTGAAAACTAAAAAACGCTGCCTAAAAAAAGTGTATCTGTTTGCAGTTTTTTTTAGTTAGAAGACTTAAAAAAAATAAAAGCCAACATACGGAACAAATACAAGCACCACCCCCCCCCCCCCCTACAGAAAAAAATCCCCTACCCTCTTATCTACCTTACCACAAGTTACCCAATTCAATCGAAAAATCGACAGCGATACCCTTAATCTTTGAATATTCGAGTTATATAGTACGAAACTTCGTTCTCGTTGATTCTCATCATTGCGTGTCACCATTGATTAGGAATTCTGTCATTCGTGCCAAGGACGCATGGTACTGCTCACACCATCCGCTGCTAATCATCAATAAAAACTTATTAAACTTATAATGTTAGTCTCAGACAGAATATTTCAATATTATATATATATAATATTTCAGGGGCAGAGCCCCTTCTGTGCTCGCAAATTATTATAAATGTCATAGCTCGTTTCTCAAAAATTGTACAAATAACCATAATTATCTTTGAGCTTTTAATTAACAACACTAGTCTGTCATTCGTGATTTTGTGATTCGGGATTGGGTGATGCGGGATTTTGATTTTTCACCTTATCAACACAGACTTCAACTTATTGATATGAGCAGACTTTTTCATTTATAATTTGTCTTCTCTAAAATATTGCATCTTATCATCGAAAAAAATTGTGGGGGAAAGCTAAATACGTCGAACAATCCCACCAATTTTCTCCTTTACTTCACCGTTCACGATATCTTTAAAATCTTAAAACAAATGTTTGCCACCAAAAACTAAATAGCTATATCAAACATAAATAGGTAACCAAAACATAAAAAAGGATCATAAACACTTAAGTAAAAATTACTTACTTGCTTTATTTATCACTTGCATACCGGAGTCTAGAGTGCGATGGGTAATAATAGATCATTTGAAATATTCGAAACTGTAGATATTATTATTCATAAAGTAATAAACATTTAAACCAATTGAAACATAAATGAAATACCAATTGCCATTCTAATTAAAACACAATCCTTCATTGAAGATCTGAGTGAAATTATTCATTAATATGCATGTCAGAAGGATTCGTACAAAGCTAATTGATTTTTTTTAATGCAATTTTGAGTCTTTACACAAGCCATCTTGATGTTTTACCTTTTTCATCATCTCCTTTCACTTCTGTTATCCTTTTATTAATTTTTTTTATTATTTTCTTTTAATTAAGAAATTTATTCCCCAATGAATGCTTTTTACCTGAGAACTATCTTTGTTGAAATTATTGCATTTAAAATGCAACACCAAGATGTCTTAGAATTCCTCTTTTATAAGAATCCTGCTTCATCGTCCGTAAGCTTATTGTATTATTTAGTATTCATAAATGTGCACAGTTAACCTTCTCTTTATTTTTGAATTGAATTCAATGCCATTATGATTTAAATGTTTATCTAAGCGAAAGAATTTATTATTAAATTTCTTTCTTCATCTGGTCTTGTTTTATGCTTTAAAATAAAGATAGCATTTTTAAGATTTTTTAAAGAATCTTAAAAATCTCCAAAAGTAAGTCAAAATACAAAGATGAATAAAAAACAAACTAAAAAATAACTACTTTGAATGTTTTAATAATTAATTGATAGATAAAAAGAAAACTTAGTCCAATGAAATGGATAAAATATTATTTGTCATTTTTAAAGTTACTCGGAAAATATTTAGTTTTTTTTTTTAATATCTCTTAGAATTTTAGCTTTGAATATATATATAAAAGGGACAAATTATGTAAAAGAAAAGTTAGAAAAGGCAACTTTAATTGATTCATAACCTTAAGGACCTAAGTGGTTTTGTTCGAATTTGTTTGTTTTACACTTATTTCCAAAGAATACATTGCCTTGAGATGCTCGATACATAGACATATGCTCAACACCTCTATTGTCAAAATAATTATTTATTAAAATTTTGTTTATAGAATACGTCAAAAATATGTGCAGTGAAGAGAGGTCTAAGATTCATGATTGTCAATTAAATAAACTTGAACTTGAGTCTATATCTTGAGCACCGCCACACATTGTGCCGAAACTAAACTGAGCGTACTGAAGGTTAGGTTAGGTTAAAGTGGCTGTCCGTGATGGAGGAGGACACACTTAGATCAGTTTAATGGTCCATTGTGATACCACATTAATCTTGAAGCTTTCTTCTAAGATCAATGAAAACAGTTTAAGTCCCTTACGAAACGTGAGAAGCTGATTATGTTAGTATGATTGAGATCTTTTAGATAGTTATAAATGAATTCTACAAGGTAAATATTGCGTTTTTGAGCTATAGCAGAGCATGTACATCCATGCAGCTTTTGCAAAAGTCATTTGAAAAAACGCCTAGCCACGTGGCGTGCTTTCCTATTAGACAGTGCCTGGTTACGACACCCATTATCGAGCTTATATGCGATCTGCTTAGAGATAGCATGCACCTTGATCGCTTCAAATCTATAGGTCAGATGTTTCTTGTGACCTACCACGTGCTGATGTTATTCCGCCTGATTTGCAGCGTCTTTCATTAGCAAAAGTTTACATGTAGTGATTGGTATGCCAGCATTCTGCCGAATTGCAGTCAGGGGATGGTGTAGTCTGTGTGCTTTGAAATTGATTCTAAATACTTAAGAATTGCGGAGTAGCGAATGTTGTTGTTAACCAACTGCGAAAAAGCCTTAAGGCGAATAGCAGAGCTTGTAGCTATTTGCTTGCTAAATATATCAAGAGGTGTTAGGTAGAGTAGGATGTCTAGTGCTGCAGATGGGGTCATGCGAAGCTAACTGCTTAAAACATAGGCAAGCTGAACGTTTGACTTTATTTAGTTTGTCGTGGTTTATAGATGTTTCTAAACCGTGTATTGACATCGGTCTGATTACCGATCGATGTGTATAACCAATACGTAATTCGGGGTTCAAGCCCCATTTATAACCAATAGCTTTTTTACAAGAAATGAGAGCTACAGTAGATTTTTTGGCTCTTTCTTCCATATTGCGTTTCCAATTAATTTTTGTCTATAATAATACCCAGATACTTAGTTTCGTCTGAGAACTTTTGGATTCCTTCAATGTAGGGATGGTTAACAAATGGAATTTTGAATTTCCTCGAAAATATGACTAATTCGGTTTTGTGTGGGCCAACACCCAGTCCACACCGATCATCAGCATTTTGTAAAAGTTCTTTTAGGATGTTAATATGTTTTCTTAAAAGTGCTTTAGCAACGTTATCCGCATAGGCAATCACTCTGAAACCCTCCGCATCAAGACCAGTTAGGATTTCATTTACCACCAGGTTCCAGAGGAGAGGGGATAGAACACCACCTTGCGGTGTCTCTCTACTAACGAATCTTCTAGCAGAAGAGCTGCCCATCTGCACTAACATCTCTACGTTTAGAGAGATCATTATTGTTTCATGCTTTTAATTTTTACATTCATAAAATATGCTCAAGTGGAATTGCCAGTTGCATTTTTCTCCTTAAACCTGAATACCCGCATTTCTGGGAATACTCACCAATTTACCCTTAAGAACTACAAAGTATAGATATTCTGTTTAAGCTGTACTACATGAATGTAGAATACTTTAACCAAGCCACCTCATTATTTTCCACTCATTGCAATAGACAAATATTCCAACTCAATGTGCAGCGCTATATCCTTTTGGTAAAACTGATCATAAAATGTTTTTTAACTGAAATAAGGAGGATAATAAGGACCACCTTCTATAATATAAACTCCAAACAAAACCTTTACCCAGCCAAATATATGACAATAATAAATAAAAAATGTTTGTACAATTTTTTGTATGAAAAGGACGACATTTTTCTCAATTTCCGATACCAAATACAATTTTTGTTTAAAAAATTGAAAAATTCAAATTCAGATAGTGTTTCAAAAGCATGGCTTGTGAGACTTCGTTGGTAGAATAGACTGGTAATTTATTCGTTAACCTTAAATGCACATAGTTTTTTACTCTTTTGTTTTCTTTAAAATAAATCACAAACATTTTGCAGTGATATTAATCAATAAAACATACATACGTATAGGATAGGCAAATGTAGCTTCTTAGAATTTAAAATGTCAAAAATGTTCATATTTTTGTATACAACAACAAAATATAAATTCTGAAAATATTCTTCGTCAACAAATCGCAATTTGTTTCACTTAGCCTTGTACTGTTATATTTTTTGTTATATGTATTTTGTATTACTTTATTTTTAAGGAATTGCAGCTGCCTTTTCCAAGAACTTAACACGTTTTCAATTTATTTTCTTGGTTTGATATTTGACAGCTGTAAACATTTATTAGAGAAGTAACTGACAAATTCGAGCACATATTGTCTGCATATGTTACTGTACAGTACATATAAATTTTAAAATGCACTAAATTGTAAAAAAAAAAATATATGGAAGAAATAAACACTTTATTGATTTGGAAAGTCATGCTATGTGGGAAAATAAATACAAAATATGAAATAACTGGGTCACATGCGATTTTTTTTTTACATTTTCGTGGAAAATTTATCAAAAAGAAATTTAAATATGTTTCAAATTTAATGTTTAATAATTCGGAGATAGGTTATCTTGACGCTGCTGGGTTGAAATGAGTAACTGATTTAAGGGCTTAAGCCATAACGTCTTGAATAACTATACAATAGATGCGATGCTGCACTCATTGATGAAAGATAAGGCATCCAGTTAAAAGATTATATATATCAAAGAAAAAGTTAATCTTTTCCATTAACTTTTTTATTATTTATTTGATTGCTGAGTGGTTAGGCATACGATAAAATGTTTGAGACAAAAGTCTAAGCAAATTGTAAGCTCGAAAATATTTGTAGAGCTATTGAAACGGAGATAATTACTAAAAATAAACGACCTTTGAAATAGCTTTTATGAGACTTTTTACACAATATTAAAAACACCTAAAGGAAGGTTTAAATCAATGCATATTCTGGAAAACACCAATATAATAAATGTCTTTCAGCTGGGTAAATATTGACATGAAACAAGAAGTTCCGTGATAAAATGTGGTATTGCCAACTTAGTCGCCCGTCTTAAATTTCAATGGAACATTTTTGGAAGACAATAAAATCCCAGTTTATGATACCGTAACAAATAATAATAAGCTTGTTTTGGAACCATGAAATTAATCACGTACTTACTTCAGGTGGTGCTTCAGTCCTTCTAGCTCGATCAATGATGTTTCCAGTTGCGTACTCCAATTTAAGTGAGTCACTTTCCACTTGTGCGTGGTACATAATCACTAGGGACCGTTGATCACGCGAAGAACTTTTCTTTCGAAACGACCCAAGGTGCATTCATCCGCTATTGTCATAGTCCATGCCTCTGCGCTGTATAGCAGAACGCGGATGGTGAGGGCCTTATATAGCAACATTTTAATCGCTTGAGAGAGGGCTTTACTAAAATTGCTTCCTTAGTCCAAAGAAACAGTGGTTAGCAAGAGTAATTTTTCGTTAGATCTCAGCGCTGGTGTTGTTTTCTGTGTTCATAGCGTAGCCTAGGTAGACAAAAAAACAAATTAACAACCTCAAAGTTACGTCTATAGATGGTGACGCTTTGACCGGTGTTTCGGGTCCTTTTTCTACAAAATGTAATTTGATTTGCCCTCATTAACCTTTTTACCCATTTTTGCCACCAATGTCTCAATACTCACAAAAGCCCCATTGACATCACTCTGAGTTCTTCCGATTATGTCAATGTCATCAGCGTTGCTAGTAATTGGACAGACGTTTGAAAGATAGTGCCTCCGGTTTTGACGTAGGAGCTCTGCACTATTCTTCCAGGACGATGTTAAAGAAATCGCATGAAAGCGCATCAACTTGTCTAAAGCCTTTTTTACATCCATCGAGAGGTTCTGTTAAGTTGTTTCCAACCTTTATGGAGCAGCGAGATTTCTACATGGTCATCCTGCACAAACGGACGAGTTTGGCAGGGATGCCAAAACTAGACATGGCTCTATACAGCTTGTCCCTGTAGATATTTTCATATGCGGTCTTGAAATCGATGAAGAGATGTTGGGTGTCGATTTGATGTTCTTGGGTTTTTTTCAGGATCTGCCGTAATGTGAATATTTGATCTGATAAGGACCTATCAGGTTGGTGACGATGGGTTTTAGACGTTCACATATTATGGCAGAGAATATTTTGTAAGCGATGCTAAGTAGCAAACAATGCTTGGGCTTCATTCATAAAGCATTTTTTTTTCAGACCATATCTTGCAGATAAGTTGGTGCATACTCCTAACCAAATAAACTCAAGCTGCTTTGAAGAGCTCAGCGTTTAAGCTATCTGCTATAGCGGATTTGTTAGACTTCAGCTTTGATATGGTAATCTTAACTTGTCTAAGACGGGAAGCCTTTGCAGCCTTAGCTTCGTTTCGAGGTTTCTGTACTTGTGAATTTCGTTTCACGTGTTCATAAGACCTTGGAACTTCATTTCTGCTTTTGAACCTCTCTACATCTTCGACCGCATGCTTCTCATGTTCTCTTTTTTTTCTTCTGAGAAGTCGGTGTTCCTCTCTCCTCTTCTGCTCATAGAGCTTGTGAGTTGTGAGGAGCTCTCGTCCGTCTATGCAGCGCCGCTTTCCGTGCCTGTTGTTTGGCTGCATTTGCATTTATTTATAGGGTTATCTAATTAGAACCATATCCTTTTATGAAATTTAAAATGATTCACATTTGCGCTCCTGTGTGTCCTCAATATTTTCGAGAATTCAGTCTTTAAGGTTTTCAATCGATTGTAAAGCATTGGCACAGGCCTTATCTTTTACTTTACCTCTAAGACAAAAGTCTTTGTATGTTGAATTCCAAGATCTCGGTTCGATTAATAGTACGGTCGTGAAACCTATCTTGCAAATCTGGGAACTGCATAATGTGCTACAAAATTTTTAGCCTTTTTAAAATTAATTTTATCAAAAGATAACAGTTTCAAAATAAACAGCTGCCCTTAAGCGGTCTATTCAAAATTAAATTTCAATATTTTTTGAGCTGGCTAATCTTTCTTAGCTATAAATAAATTACTTAAGTCTTACGAATTGTGATTAATTTGAATAAATTATGATTACAAATTTGGTAAATTAATACAATTACTATCAAATACTTTGAAATCAAAGACTTATTTTCCAGCCAAAAACCATTAATTCAGACAAGTAGTCAATCATTGGCCTTATAATACCACCATAATAAACATCATTAGTAAATAGCACAAAATGCTAATTTAAATTTAAAATATTCTTATTTCTCACTCCACTCACGTTTATGTCGTTTCTCTAGAATAATCCTACATCCTTCCATGTCCTGAACGTTCCCGACTAATATTTCAGTTTAATGTGGACTTAAATCTACTTTTGTGAATCGCATATATTTTAAACTACCTTAATTAAATGTAAAAAGATAAAACAAAATATATATGTAAATATGATGGAAGACAGCATCCACAGGAAATCACTGTTGTCTATATACAAGTAAAGTATCATAAGTTTCCTTGCTATTTCTATTTATATATTCAGAGAGAATTAAAAAAAAAAAAGAAATGTTACTTTAATTTAAATTACTATAATTCACAATTTTTTGAACACAGAATTCCATCGAAGGAACGTCAGAAAAAAACGAATGATGGAACATAATTTAGTTAAAAAAGTGTACATATCATAATTTGTCAAAAACAAAACTCCGCATTTTTATAACGTTGAAGGAACTAAATAAATGGAACAGGTACTGTGTGTATAATGGATGGAAAGTCTGTGTTTCCAGAATTAAATTACACCCATCGTCGAAAATTTATATGAATTCATAATATTTTCACAGTAAATCTTAGAGACAAAATTGTATTAAATGGAAAATGCTTGAGTCACATATTTTTTCTATCATAGTTCAAGGTTAGTTGCAATAAGTGCAGAGAAGAATTGAGGGATAAATTGTACAAGAAAAATATGTTTTTTTTTTTCTGTTTTTAAGCATCACCTCTTCTAAATCTTTCATTTTTTAAATTATGAGTATACAAATAGGGTTGGTACAAGGATAAGACCTGTCGAAACTTTCGCTAGTCCCATCTCGGTCTAGTCAAATCGTTTCGGTATCGCCTCAGTATCGCATAACTGAATTTCTTTTTGGTCTCAGTCTTATGGTTTGTATAGCAAATAGTTTAATTTATAGTTTCGTCTTTTTAAGGTTTCTTTTCGTAAATATTGTTAATAGTTAAATGTAAATAATAAGTAAAATACTAATATTGTTTAAAAAATGATTCCAACATTTGGGAAAACCGATATATTACCCTTTTGTATTTTTCCGTATATCTTACAAACTCTGTATAAGTGAAATATTAACTTCCTATAGGAAGTTATTGTAATCGGTCCGATTTGTCGAATTGAAAATTTTGACATTTCTCAACGTTTCAAGGTCCCTAGAGTCTAAATAAAAGATTTTTAGAGAGATGTTTTTTTCGTCGTCCATAGCTCAAGAACCAGAAGATATATCGACTTCAAATAAATTTTGTTATACAGATAAAAATACAGAAAGATGCAGAAATGAATCTCAAGAAAATTGCGTGGGTGATTTTTTTAACAAAGCAGTTTAAAAAAAGCTGACAATTTTGGTTAAACCTAAATATCTCATGAACCAATGACGCTAGGGACTTGAATTAAATTTTATATTATACATATAGCGTGATAGAAAACAATTATATTTTTGGAAAAAAATCCAATTAACTGTTTTTTTTATTAATCAAAAACACTAAAAAAAAAATGTGTCACCTCGAAAATTTTACGAATAGAATATGATTTCATCTCCAAAACAATTTTGTGCAACGAAGAATAATGTTTTTGACATCTGATAAAATTTTGAGAAAAATCGAATTGACAGTTTTTTTACAAAAAATAAAAACCTAACAAAAAAATAATTAAAGTTGCTAAAAATTGATTTTCGACTCAAATATCTTTTCAAAACTTTGAGATAACGGCTTCTGACTAATTTTAACTTATAAGAAATATTGTTTTCAACATTAGGACAAATTTGGAGAAAAATCGAATTGACAGTTTTTTTAGAAAAAATAAAAAAAAAAATTAATAAAAGTTGGTAAAAATTGATTTTCGACTCAAATATCTTTTCAAAAATTTGAGATAATATCTTCTAACTAATTTTAACTTATAAGAAATATTGTTTTCAACATTCAGTAAAATTTTAAGAAAAATCGAATTGACAGTTTTTTAACAAAAAATAAAAACCTAAAAAGAGCATTTCTAAAAGTTCGTAAAAATTGACTTTTCGACTCAAATGTCTTTTCAAAAATTAAAAATATTGGCTTTAAACTAATTTTATTTCACAGAAAATAATGAAAATAATTCAGTAAGTTTTTGATAAAAATCCAACACTCCATTTTTTCATAAAAAAATAAAATCTACAAAAAACAGTACGAACATTTGGTAAAAATTGATGTTCAGTTCTCGATATCTCGTGAATAATAGAAAGTATTGACTTCAAATTGATTTCATTCATCCAATTTGTATTTGTTTATATATGAAATAAAAAAATTTAAGGAATGCTACTAAAATTGGTAAAAATTGGTTTTCGACTTAAAATGTCGTTAGAAAAAATAGATTTTGAAACTATTTCATTACATGCAAAATATTGTTGGTAATTTTAAAATTTTTAAGAATAATTCAACTGACAACTTTTTTGACAAAACACGAAAACCTACAAAAAGCTATCGGCTTCCAAAAACGCTGTTGGTACAGTATGGCAAAATATTTACGGAAATTCGGATATCTCATTCAGCACCAAATATCGAGTTTTTACCGCAACGTCTCAGTCCATCATGTTGTATGCTGCAGAATCATGGGGCTGGCGCCCTTCGGAGACCACTGAAAAACTCCTCCGATTCTTTTTAAAACGACAGTTTCGTTTACCGGACACACCAAACTATATGCTTCTTATCGAAACTGGGTTATCACCATTGTACCTAAAATCACTTAGACTTCATACCGCACCGCAATGACTTAGCTCTTATTTGCTCCATGTGCAATACCAAAGAAAGGGAAAATATAGTTCATTTCATCGCAAAATGTCCAATTCTGGCAGAAATCCGACGACAAATATGGCAACAAAATATTTTAGAAGAAGTTGATCTTCTAGCGATTTTAAATGGGAAAAACTGGCAACAACTAGCACAATTTATTAAAATAGCAGTAAACTATAGAAGAAAAATAATAAGTGGAAGCTTTTAAATTTAAAATAAAAAATCAATTAATTACAAGATTCAAATAAAAACATTAAGCAAGGCTATCATCTGGCTGACGGCCCCTCTGGCCATGCCTTATAAGATTTAAGTCAATTAAACATAATGATTTTGTACAATTTTTCTTGATAAATCAATAAATCTAAAAATCTAATCTACCTACAAACTTTTAAGCAAGACAAATCGACAGACGGGATGGGAAGTTATCAGTGTGGGTCGCATCCCAGACTCTTTTTAGACACAGAGTCGGCATCAAATTTTTGGAGTGGAGTCATAACCGAAATAACTTGATGTAAATGTGTAGATTTACAAACCATTATATCAAATTCTACCGTCTGGTAGTTTTTATTTTCAGACGTGGTCTGGGGTAAGCGTTTGAAAATTACAATTTTTTCGATTTCGATTTTCGATTTTGAGGTCAAGATGATAACCACATGAGTGTTACATAAAAAAATCAGAAAAAACATTAAATCTGCAGCTTTTAAAGGAAATTTATAGTCGCCAAGTAGAAGCGTTTTATTGCAACAAATAAATCGTTTCAAATATACATACGAGTATATGTTAAATTTTGAAAACCTGCTGTAATTAATTCAGGAATAAAACTTTCCCTATATCACTGGAGTGTAAAACTGAAAGGTTCAACGGAGTTGTGGTCGTAGAAACCATTTAAAACTTTGTAAACAAAAACGAAAGTACCGACATTGATAGTGAAGATATTACTTTGAGTCTTTCATCCCATGAATCTGATGATGGATTTTTTCTATAAAACAATTTTGAAAAGAAATGTTTGATTTTCATTTAATTTGATGATGTCATGTGATTTTTGAATTCATTGAATATGCATCCCTTAGCTCTTCTATGATATAGATTCTAACCAGGAAAAGTTTTCTGATGTAGAAAAAATGTTGTTGGGGTTTTATGTTGAAAACGCATTTGAAAAACTATTAAAGTGCGACTGTCTTGGATATACATTTTTGTAATTAGGAGATTTTTTCTGATTGTTTGATATATCATTCTTTTAGTTACATACATATCATAGAAAAAAAAGTTACGAGGGTTTTGAATTGAAAAATGCATAAGGAAAATAAACCTATATAAAAAAAGGCTGCAACCAAAACGTCTTGGACATCCATTTTTGTAATTTTTTTGATTGTTATATGTATCACTCATGTGGTTATCATCTTGACCTCAAAATCGCAAAATCGTAAAAATTATCATTTTCGAACTCCTATGACGGCTAAAAAGAAAACTTATCAGACGGTTAAATTTGATATGGTTATAATGGTGCGTACAAAATTTGCTTCCGGCTCTTCGACTATATTATCTTTCAATAGAATTTGACAGGATATATGTATTTTAACATTTAAATAATTTTTCATCTCTAATGTCATCCAAAATAAAGCTTAAGCTTGCAAAAGTTTAATTTTTAACGTAAATGTTTTTCAGAAGATTTTCAACTCAACACGATAATACATCAATGGAATTATTAGAAAGTATTAATTGAATAAGCAATTTGAGCAATAAATATAAAATAATAGGTATTTTGTTGCTAAAACTATTTAACTTGAAGAGAGAGAGTCTCAGCAAATGTCTTTCAAATTTAAATAAAAGGCACGGCTCTGTCGCAAGAAATTGTTCCTATATACAAAGAGTCTGTTTGAAAAATTCTTAATTCTTAGATTTAAAAGCATGGCTGCATAATAAGCTTGTCTTCAAAATTTTAAATTCCATTTAATTTTTTTTTTATTAACAAGGATTTTAAAAAATCGTAGCTCAATTTTTAAGATAGAAAAATATATCTTGCGGCATTAGAAAGAGAAAAAAAATATTTTTTTTTTTGAATGCATCTAAACAGTTATTTCGAAAGATTGTAAGTTTTAAAAATAAGGTCAGATGACAGCCCTGATTTTTATTACATTGACGCAAACATAAAACCAAATTTTCGTAGACTTTCCTTACCATAAGCTTTGAAATGTTGGCAAAAACCCCAAATAACCCCAGTTTTGCTTTAACAGGTACGTCTTTGAGCGTTCGCCGTAAACCGTTTCGTCTAAAAAAAGGACCGATCACACCGCACGTCTCTACTCCCATCCTAACGGTAACCTTCTCGTAGGGGTTCTTCTTCACCCAATAACGAAGATTTTGTTTACTAAGAATTTTATTAAAAATTGTTGACCAATTTTTGAAATATTAAAAAAGAGGCTGGGATGCGACCCACACTGATAACTTCCCATCCCGTCTATCGATTTGTCTTGCTTAAAAGTTTGTCTAAATGTATCAATTCTTACCAAATTTGCGTTCTATTTTTTGTAGATTTTATTTTTTTTATGAAAAAACGGACTGTTAGATTTTTATAAAAAAATTATTGAATATAAAAAACAATATTTTCTGTGAAATAAAATAAGTTTGAAGCCAATATTTTTAATTTTTGAAAAGCTATTTGAGCCGAAAATCAATTTTTACCAACTTATATTAATTTTTTTGTTTAGGTTTTTATTTTTTGTAAAAAAACTGTCAATTCGATTTTTCTCAAAATTTTTCCTAATGTTGAAAACAATATTTCTTATAAGCTAAAATTAGTTAGAAGCCATAATCTCAAATTTTTGAAAAGATATTTAAGTCGAAAATCAATTTTTACCAACTTTTGTTAAATTTTTTTTTCGGTTTTTAATTTTTTGTAAAAAAACTGTCAATTCTATTTTTTTAAAAATTTTACTGAATGTTGACAACAATATTTTTTGAAAGATAAAAGTAGTTTAAAGCCAATATCTCAAAACTCAATTTTTACCAACTTTTTTTTTATTTTTTTTTAGGTTATTATTTTTTGTAAAAAAAACTGTCAATTCGATTTTTCTCAAAATTTTATCAGATGTCAAAAACATTATTCTTCGTTGCACAAAATTGTTTTGGAGATGAAATCATATTTTAGTCGTAAAATTTTCGAAGTGACAAATTTTTTTTTTCAGTTTTTTTGATTTATAAAAAAAACCGTTAATTGAATTTTTTTCCAAAAATATAATTGTTTTGTATCACGTTACAATATATAACATAAAATTTAATTCCAGTCTCTAGCGTCATTGGTTCATGAGATATTTAGGGTTAACCAAAATGTTCACCTTTTTTTTAAACTGCTATGGTAAAAAAACCACCCACGCAATTTTCTTGAGAGCCCTTTCTGCATCTTTCTGCCTTATTATCTGTATAACAAAATTTATTTGAAGTCGATATCTCTTCTGGTTCTTGAGCTTTGGACGACGAAAAAAACGTCGCGAACGTACGGACGTACGGACGTACGTACACACGCACGCACAGACATCTTTCTAAAAATCTTTTATTTCGACTCTAGGGACCTTGAAACGTCGAGAAATGTCAAAATTTTCAATTTGACAAATCGGACCCATTACAATAACTTCCTATGGGAAGTTAACAATAAATTTGATATTTTTGATCTCTTATAATTATTTAGACAATATAAGAGATTGTTTGTAAAAAAATCAGTTCCTAAGAAAGTTCAGGAAAAATTCATTATAATCTACATATATCGGTCGTTTTTGAAAAATTTAGAATTTTCTATTTTTGAACAAAACTTTGTATCGGGATTTGTTGATCTTAAGGAAAATAAAGATAATTATGACTAGCACGAATTTACCGATTTCCAAGTTTGAACTCAATCGACCCAATGGTTTAGGCTGTAAAGCAAGGACAGACAGGTAAACAGACGGAATCAAGTATACTTTTTTCGACTTTCAATATCATCGTTATGTCGTAATTGTTTAAAATTTCGAGTTTGAATTTTTTTAACGAATGCAATCCTTTCCATATATAGTTCGTAAAAAGGACTAAATTTCTGCGTTGTGAAACACAATTTTCGGGAAAAAAATCATAGTACCTTTTCCAATAAATAAAGTTTAAAGTCAAAGATTTGTTGGTTTCAAAAGAAAAATTTCATTGAAAACACATGGTATGTCGGTGAAAAACACGACATATTATGTCTTTTAACTTTTTTCGTTAAGTACCCAATCATAAAGTTTTGATGTTGGCTTACTAAAAACTTACGACATATGTAGTTTTCTTTTAAATTCCATATTTGTTTTCCTTTCTTTCAAGTAAATAAGAACCTGAGCTGCAACAAACTCTGCGTCTTTTCTTGAGGTAAAAATATTGTATTAAACATACATACAATATTTTCCAAACAACTACAAAAATTTCATCAAAATCGTTAAACGCATTTTCGGAAAATCAGTCGACGCAGAAATCGCTCACTTAATAAGATATTCTATATAAAGCATTTGAAAAAAACTTCCCCGAAAAGTCATATCGTCTAGCTCTCCTCTCTGCCAATGAAATAATAAGTTTCTTCGTAAAAATAATTCACAAGACTTCAAAATTTATAAAAAATGTTGTAAGTATGTTCCTTCACATAAAAGAAACTTCCAGTGAAAAATGACGCTCAATTCAAGGTAGAAATAGTTTTCTTTTATTTTCCAATGAATATAGCTAGTTGATAGCAAATGTTAAAGTAAAATGAAAGGTAGTTAATTTTGTGACAACTTATTGTAAATAAGAATCTTAAAGAAGTGCTGTGACGTTAGTTTTTACTACTGTTGCTTGCTCGAACCATTCAACTCTTTAAATTGGCTCTGCTGCGAAACGTCTTCTTTTCAATAAAAGCATAAATTGCAATTTTGTATATTTTTCTTTTTTGTTAACTTGAGGAAATTGATTTTTATGTCAGAATCAGAAGTTGAATTTTATATTTGTATTTTTCATAATAAAGTAGGTAAGAAAATAAATTCTAAAAAAAAAATACATTCGTCCATTTTTGTCACACTTTTAAGGTGATTTCTAAAATCATCCTTTGCTTCTGTTTGTTTTTGTTTTGCTACTTAAACTTTTTATTTTCTTCAGAATATTTGGATTATGAAAATGGAATTGTCCTAAAGCCATTAGCAATAATCTTTGGATCGATAAAGTCAAACGTTTCTTTTAAAACATTTTTAAAGCTGAGCGTATAAACAATTAGGTGTATAGTCTTCAAGAGAAAGTTCCTAATAGATTCCAGACATCCAAAGTCCATTTCATACTCCTAAATTATATATGTATATAATAGCACTACAAAATATAAGTGCTGTGAAATAGTCCCTTTCAGGATTGTATCTAATACTGACATACTTCAAATTCTAAAGAAAATATATATAGCTTAAACATTCATCATTTAAAAGGGTCTAATGCTGTAGAGACTTCTGCCTTTTGGCTTAAATCAAAATTCAGGGTGAACCAATAAAGTGTTTTGTGCGGGCCAACAATTTCCCTCGAATTCTCAAAAATGATTTATTGTAGTGTTAAAAGAGATAGTTTAAATTTCTTGAATTTACTGAATTCCATGTTCGGTTGCTAAGAAGAAATATTATTTATAAATTTTATATTATCTTAAACAATATGAAAGCACGAACGCACTAATTATTATGGTCATTTGTTATGGGTAGTGTTTTTGTGGTACAGAGGGTTTTCTTATAAGAGGGAGCTTTTTTTAATGAATTCTTGTTGTATTGTAAAAAAGAAGGTGTTCCATTAACAATAAAAGAAGATATTTTAGATAAATGTACGCCTAGTCTACGGTTGCAGCACCATATACTTTTCATGAAATTTTCCGTGACCATTTTTGGTTGCCCTTTCTTGATAACTTCACACATTCCAACTTCAACGTGTTAAACTGATTTCAGGTGTTACAATAAAAGAAAGTCGTTGCATTTTTGAATAAGTTTTTTCTTATCACACCGCCCGCCATCACCAGCCCGAAAACCGAACCAAAGAGTGACACTTTGTTGCGAGGCAAGAGGAGGTTAGGAGGTGGGTGAAGTGGAAGGGTAGGATAAGGATGAGGTAGGAAAAAGAGATAGGAAGATTTGGAAAAGGTTAGGTGGGATTGTTGAGCTCCGGGGGACGCGGCCTGCTTGCGTTGCACGGCGTCAGCTCGTCGGACGGGGGGGGATCTTGCCCCCGAAACTCAACCTCGCCTGCAGACAAAAACACAGATCAGGCCAAGGAAGGAGGAAAGGGAAGGAAACTTAAACGGACGGACTATGGCACATCAGGGCACTGGGGATGTTAGTGCAGTGAGGCCATTACCCACCCTACCTTTAGGTGTCCGCGGCCAGTGTTGGACACCCCCAAATTGGTTGGTCGAAGATCGGGTTCAGGTCATCTTAGGTCCACGTCCACTCCGCTACCCTTGGCACCCCTGAAAAACAAGCTTAGAAAACCATTGGTTCGCTTAAGCGAAACAACAAAAAAAACTTGTTCTTCCTTTCAAAGGTGTTATGGGAAGTTTTATTTTCACATAATTAACGGAAAATATAATAAATAGTAAGAAGTAACTCGTACTTAATTAAACAACAACAAATTAAGAGCAAATAAAAAAGAAGCAATAAATGGAAACAAACAAGCCACAAAAAAAACAAAGGTAACCGAAAGAAACAATTCGTGGTGAGTGTTTAATACCCGAGCTGAAACACCCTTTATTATAACTTTCTTTTTTTTTCTTTTTTTTTTTCTTTTTCAGGTGAAAACGGAAAACGGAAAACGGACGGGGGTTCTTAGTTCCCTACCTCAAAAGAGCTCTGTGGAGGTATTACAACTAGAACAACAACAAAACATTTAAGCTTCCCGACACTACCTTTAAACAGTTTCCTGTACCTTACAATGTATAATTGAAAATTTAATATAGTTGTAACTAACAAAAAAAATATAATATATATAAGAACACTAGTAATGAATCAACAACAAAAAAAACTTCCACGCCGGGACTATGTATGTCCATATAAAGATATATATAACCACAAAAAACTTAACTTATTAGACAATCACAAACATAAAATATTTTAAATTTTGTTTTGCTATAATATGTATATTAGACGATGTATCTATATATGTATATAGGTAGAACACAAATTTTATGTAGACGTATGTATAAATATAATTATCAATAAAAAAAATTTCCGTCCATGGACGTCCAGGGAACGGCAGCACCCTGTACCCGTGCTTCGGTAAGCGCCCTGCGCAGGCGGATATTTGTTTTAATTTTTGGTTTACTATGCCTGCGGTCATGTAAGTATATACATATCTATGTCTCCTCTCTCTTTCAAGTTTTTAGGCAACCGTATCTTAACCACTTTTAAATCTTTAGTATCTAATTATATTTATAAAAATTAGCTTTCCTTCGTATACTAGGTTTCGATTTCTTCTCAAGGATTTTTTTGGCCTTCTTTTTTTTTATTATATTTTTTTTTTAAGCGGCGGCCCGGCACATATCCTGGTACTCTTTTGGGCCGCCGAGTATGAACCTATATAATTCAAAACCTCACTAATAATTTTCTCATAAAATAATTTGCTAACAAAAACTCACCACCTTTTTGGTCGGGCTTTCTCCTTTTTCACTCTTTCTATTGTCGCGAGTTATGATCTCGCTGCCTTCTCGACTATTTGTTTCGGCACTTCTTTCCTATACAATATTTTTTTTGTCCATTCAATTTGTATTCTAAAAGAAAATTAATTAATTTTTGTTTAAAAAAAAAACACACATAATTCTTTAATTAACACAACACGCACCGTAGGATATGTTTTGAAATTTTTGAATATCGCACGATTTAAAATGAACGTGCTTATTGTCCGAACGATTGGGTGGTTATTTACCGAATGAGAGTTGGGCAAAATTACCATCCCACCCACACTGGCAAAAATATACTCGGATGATGTATCTCTAACAGGAACATCATCCGATCTCCATATCCACATAGTGTGTTCCTCCACCCACACCCACATTATCAAACCCAAATAGTGGGAGGCCATACAGGTGTTAGTAAGCTCTCAACTAAATGGGGTTATTATTGTCCCCAAGGTGCGTTCCATGGTCGAAATTGGGAGACATATAAAACAGAACCACCTTAGACCAGAACACTACAAAGATCACGACACATAATTTACAAAATAACAACAAAACATATAACCAGTAACCCATAACAAATAATAACATACATAATCGATCATTGGCGATCACGAACATAAAGCACATCAAGTAAAGCAAGAATTTAAAAGCATGCAAATCAAAAAACACGGGAATACGAATAAGACCACAAAACCCAGATCGCCAACGGAACGCACTTGTTGACTTCCCTTTATATTTTGTTTTCTCCTCGTCGATGGTTGAGATCTGTCAGCCACCGACCAACAACACCATTTCATTTCAGGCAAAACATGGCGGCGCATTCAACTGGTAGATTGGGTATGTTTTTATTTTGACTGGTTTTTAATTTTATTTGTTTTTATTTCGTTCCAGGTTTTAAGATTACGAAATCTGGACTACGGGCGACCAGGCATCCGCAACAACTTTGAGGATGGAAAAGCCTTTCAGCAATTATCCTTCTATTTTTCAAAAACCAAATGCGATGATTCTGCTAAATAACGTAGTCACCGAATGTGAAAATGGGCCTCATCATTGAATACGTTTTTGCTGTACGAGTACAAACCTATATAATTTTTAAGCATTTCAAGGACCCAATCAGAGAAGGTACAGCACGTTGCTGATGATTAATTTTTGGTTTATTTAACGTTAAAAGCCTTAACACGAGTACGTAAGTCCATATGCAAAAGATGGTGCAATTCTATATGCGGATTTACAAATTGACAAGCAGTATTATCAGTGGTTGAATAGCTTGTTCCAACTGCTACATTTTTCCAACAGTTTCACTAATACCGGTCTCAGACATAATTGCACCAATTCTTGAGGCAATTTTTAACAGCTGTTTATATCTGGGTTGTATGAAGTGATAGTTTTTTTTATACCCAAAGCAGGTAAATGCTCGGGGAGCGTATCGGAATCCCGATTTTTAAAAAATCCCGAAAAAAAAGTTTTAAAATCCCGTCTTCTAAAATGCCGATTTTTTAAAATACCGTCTTTTAAAATCCCGCTTATTTAAAATCCCGAAAAATCCAGCCAATCCCGTTTTTTATTTACGTAATACTTGCATTAAACTAAATAACAATAAAATCCAAAGGTTTGAATGTTAAGTTAAGAAGTGTTTTGGAATCCCGCTTTTTACAATTCGGGTTTTTTGCGTCGTATATCCTACAGTACACAGTTCAACTAAAATATTTATGCAAACAATATTCTTGAAAACAGTATACTTTCTTAATTGATTTTAGTTTGTTTTTCGTTTTGGTTTAAAAGAATACTACTTTACTTTATATTAATATTTTTTAATATCTAATATTTGTTAAAGGTTACAAGAAAATGAATTTAAAAAATGTCTCATTTTATTAATATTAATAAACATTTTTTTTATAATTTCGAGCAATCAAAACTATTTGTTAACTTCCCATAGGAAGTTATTGTAATGGGTCCGATTTGTCGTAATTGTAACTCAAAGTTGGTAAAAATTGAATTTCGACTCAAATATCTTTTCAAAAACTTGAGATTAAGGCTTCGAACTTATTTTATCTTATAAGAAATATTGTTTTCAACATTCTGAAATTTTTTTTTTTTATATTGTACGCGCACTCAAGGGGATATGAATACCCTTATAATGATTATACACAGTGCGAGTAATTAGGAAGGAAGGATAGGATTTGAAAGGAGATACCGATACACATTGGTTTTGAATGCCTGCACATTGTAATGAGTGGGAAATATTGAGTCTGGTAAAGCATTCCACATTCGTGTAGTGCGACTAAAAAAAGAATCTCTGTACTTTTGAGAAGAATCGAATTGACAGTTTTTTCATAAAACATAAAAACCTAAACAACAAATTAATAAAAGTTGGTAAAAATTGATTTTCGACTTAAATATCTTTTCAAAACTTTGAGATATTGGCTTTAACTACTTAAGTCTTTCAAAATATATTGTTGTCAACATTCATTAAAATTTTGAAAAAAATCGAATTAACAGTTTTTTTTACAAAAAATTAAAAACCTAAAAAAAATTTAACAAAAGTTGGTAAAAATTGATTTGCGACACAAATGATATGTATGTAAACGGACAAAGAGAAACGCATGACACGAGAGTTGAGCTTAGACTAAACTTACTTTATTAGATGCTTATACCTACTTACAGACTAACATATTATTAATAGTATAGATATACATACATATGTTTATTTACATAAGTCAATTGAATATGTAATTGTAAATGTATTGCAACTACATAAGTAGGTACATATATACCATTCCTCCCCCTTTTAAAAAATTACAATTTATAGGTACTTTATTTCAATTATATTATAATTATTATAATTTAATTATGTATATTTTAAATTGAAAATTTAAATATTAACTAAAATATTTATTGTGCGCATGGAAAAATCAATTCATTAATCTTACAACTAAAAGTACTTACAACTAACCAAATATTTAAATAAAAATAATCATCAATTAAACGTAAATTCCAATTTTAATTCAAAGTTTTACATTTATAATATAATAATTTTAATTCAACATTTTACATTTACAATATATAGTTTTAATTTCGATTTCAATCGATTTCATCTAAATGAACCTTTTGCTCCTCCAAAATCTTTTTTTTTGGGCTCTAGTTAATCTACCATAATCAGTTTTTCTTATAATAGGAGCAGCACTAAATCGAACTTGTTTTATTTTTTTCAATTTAATTTGATCGATGTGTGCTTGCTTTTTTATTCCATTTACAAATAACAAATATCTAAAATTACTCAGTTTCTTTATAATTTTAGCTGGTATCCATTTAATATAATTAGAGAAAATATTACGATATAATACCGTTTCACCTACTTTATAAGATACTGTTTTTAAAATTTTCTTTGGGGGTGTGTCTGTCTGTCTTTTAACTAATTGTTCTCGCACTATTCCTTTTCTATTTTGATCTGGTCTTATCAAATCAAGCAGTGTTTTGGGACAGTAACTGAATAATTTACTTGAAGGAGTCGCATTGTTAGTCGTGCAAGGTGTGTTTCTGTATTTCATTAAAAAATTATTTAACTTTAAGTTCATATCTAACCCACGCAAATGAGGATCTATTAACATTTTCTTTATTGAGCTCTTAAATGTTTGCACCGCTCTTTCCGCACTACCGTTGGACTGGGGATGATATGGTGGTGATTTAAAAACCTGAATTCCATTAGACGTACAAAACGTTAAAAATTCTTTTGAACAAAATGGTGGACCGTTATCACTCACAATGCTTTTCGGTAAACCGAATGTACTAAACATATTTCTAAGTTGTTCAATAACACACTTTGCTGTACAACTCTTCATTACAACTGCATCAATCCACTTTGAGAACGAATCGAAAACTACCAAAATATTATACTTATCTACGCTACAAAAATCTATGTGAATGCGCTCAAACGGAAAATTGGGTGTAGGCCAAGCTCCTAACTGACTTTTCTTTGAATTTTGTGCCACTTGGCAGACATCACAATGCGTGACAAACACCTCTATATCATCATCTATGTTTGGCCACCAAACATACGATCTACCTATGGCCTTTGAACGAACTACTCCTACGTGACCTTCATGTATCAAGCTCAAAACTTGATTCCTTAAATTTATAGGAATAACTATTCTATCGCCATAAAACAAACAATTTGATTCCGTAGCCAAACTACTTTTCTTCAAAAAATATTGGCGATATTCTTTCGAAACCTCCTTTGGCCAGCCATTCAAAACAAATTCATAAACTTTTGACAAAACAACATCTTTTTGCATTTCTGTCTTTATGTCTTCAAATTTTAAAGGGAAATTCGACAAGTCTAGTGAATTGATGCTATCCACCTCTACATCCGTGGCAGCCGCCAGAGGCAGCCTTGATAGCGCGTCCGCATTTCCCATCTGCGAGGCCTTTTTATATTTTATCGAATAATTATACATAGAAAGGAAAATTGCCCAACGCTGAAGTCTGTTAGCCGCGACTGAAGGCACATCCTTCTTATCCCCAAAAATTGCCTGTAACGGTTGATGATCACTGTAAATTGTAAAATTTAGCCCATAAATATATTTGTGGAACTTTTGTACGGCAAATACAATTGCCAGGGCCTCGCGATGTAGCTGCGAGTAGTTCTTTTCTGCCGCACTTAAGGTACTTGAAACGAACATTACAGGACGCTCTTCCCCATCGACAACGTGAGACAGAACTGCCCCTACTCCATATGGACTCGCATCTGCTGAAATTACAATTGGCCTACTAGGATCATAGTGCGTTAACACGTCAATATCCACAACTAACCTCTTACTCTTTTCGAAAGCCTTTTTATGGTTTTCATTCCATTCCCATACTTTATTAACCGACGTTAATTCATATAAACTTGAAAGCTCTGCAGACAAATTGGGAATGCATTTATTGTAATAATTTATAATGCCTAAATATGATTTCAGCTGTGTTTTGTTTATAGGTTCTGGGGCATTTAAAACAGCGTCTACTTTTTTAGGATTGGGCTTTATTCCAATAGGACTTATACAGTAACCCAAATAATCTATCTCTTGTTCAAAAAATGTGCACTTATCTAAATTAACTTTAACGTTGTATTCCAGTAGTCTGTCTAAAACTTCAAATAAATTTTTCATACACTCATCTTTGTCCTGTCCTCCTATCAATAAATCATCAAAATAAATGCGAACCTTTTTGACCCCTTTTAGGATTTCGCCTATTATTTTCGCAAAAATTTGGGGAGCTGTTTTCAATCCTAAAACTAATCTGGTCGACTGAAATAAACCAATATGTGTGTTAATTGTCATAACCTCTTGGGACCTCTTCGATAAAGGCACTTGTAGATACGCACCCGTCAAGTCTAATTTACAAAACCATTTCCAGCCAGCCAACCCAGCCAGCAAATCATCTATTCTCGGAATCACTGCATGTTCCATTTCAACGAATTTATTCACCGTTCTTTTGCAGTTCACACATAACCTTATCGACCCATCGCCTTTGTTCACAATGACTACTGGACTTGCCCATTTACTTCTCTTCACCGGTATCCAAACCCCTGCCTTGCAAAGCCTCTCAATTTCATCTTTTACCTTGTCTCTCAAACCAAACGGTACTGTATAAGCCTTACAAAAAATTGGATAGGCATCATCAACAAGATCTATCTCTGCCTCAAACTGCTTAATAACCGACTCATTGCTTTTAGAAAAAATCTGTGCATACTTATTTGATAACACTGAGGAAAATTCATTTAACCCATCTACCTTACATATTGATCCCCCCTTGGTTTCACAAAAAAAATCTCTCCAACCAGGGTACAGCACTTCCAACCAATTCCTTCCCAGTAGAGCCCTAAACACATGCTTGCTATTTAATATGACCAAATCGAGATTATGAAGAACACCATTAAATTCTACTCTCACATTTATCTTACCGGCCACGTTCACATTTTCCCCTGATAAAAGCTTTAAAGAATTATTATCTTCCAACAATTTGCAATGATGAAAATATTTCATGTACTCCGAAACATGGCACACAGACACACACGCCCCCGAATCGACTTCCATTACACAATTTACATTTTCAATATATAACTGAATAGATAGAGGTTTTTTTCCATTAACCATACAATTTATATACCCCAGATCAACATTGTTATTTATTTCATCATTTCCAACATTATTAATTTTGTATCCTGTTCTATAACAATATCTAGCATAATGCCCCGTTCTTCCGCACTTGAAACACCTCAGCTGTCTTCTGTAGCGGGACCTTTCCCGCTGTCGATTTTCCTTGTCTTTCTGCTGTTTACTTCTCGATCCATGTGGCTGTGGTGAATAACTCCGATCTAAGCTTTTCTCTCGATGATGGGGAGTTTTCGATCGCTGTTTACTCCTGCCCGCTCTTTGAACATTTGATACATAATTTACATTACCGCTTTTCATCATATCCAAATTATTGTTATTCATCTCCATGAACAAAGCTTTTTGTGACGCTTCGTCTAGTGTCTTTACATCGGCTTCATTTAAGAGCCTATTTTGTATTTTACTGTTATTTAACCCGCACACAAACTGGATTAAAAGCGCTCTTTCTAAGAAATTACCAAATTCACACTCATTCGCTAACTGTTTTAGTTCAACTACATAGTCACTAATACTTTCACTATGCTTTTGTTGCCTTTTAAAAAATTTAAAACTTTCAGCAAAAATATTCTTTTTAGGCGCAAAATGAGTTTTTAGCTTTTCGATTAATTTCTCATACGTAAAGTCAGTTTCCAGTTTTGGAGCAATTAGCGAAGTTACCACTTTATACAAGTCTGGGCCACCCAGGCTTACCAAAAACGACACTTTTTCTTCATCTTTTGTCACTTTATTTAAAGAAAGTAAATGATTTAGCCGTCGAGTGTATAAATTAAAATCTTCACCTAGGGTATACGATTCGATTGACCCCATGAACAAAGTCGACTTTTCCATTTTAATTTCGGAAACCGATTCTTTTCCACCCGTCATAAATATCAATATTAATTTATTTCAAACCACGAAAGTTCAATCAAAATTCATTAGCCGACAATATTATCAACTTTTCTCATACAATGAATCTAAGCACGCGGTTTTGATTCTTTTTTTTTTTTTTTTTTCCTCGTCGCCACTGATATGTATGTAAACGGACAAAGAGAAACGCATGACACGAGAGTTGAGCTTAGACTAAACTTACTTTATTAGATGCTTATACCTACTTACAGACTAACATATTATTAATAGTATAGATATACATACATATGTTTATTTACATAAGTCAATTGAATATGTAATTGTAAATGTATTGCAACTACATAAGTAGGTACATATATACCAACAAATATCTTTTCAACAATTTGAGATAGTGGCTTCTAAGTAATTTTTACTTATAAGAAATATTGTTTTCTACATTCAATAAAATTTTGAGAAAAATGGAGGCGACAGTTTTTTTTACAAAAAATAAAAACCTAAAAAAAAAACAATACGAAAACTTGGTAAAAATTTACTTTCGACTCAAATAGCTTTTCAAAAATTACAAATATTGGCTTCAAACTTATTTTATTTCACAGAAAATATTGTTTTCGATATTCAGTAATTTTTTTATAAGAATCCAACAGTCCGTTTTTTCATAAAAAAATAACATCTACAAAAAATAGTACGCAAATTTGGTAAAAATTGACAAACTTTTAAGCAAGACAAATCGACAGACGGGATAGGAAGTTATCAGTGTGGGTCGCATCCCAGCCTCTTTTTTTATTTTAAAAAATCACTCGATTATAAAAAAATTAGGATTATAAAAAGCAGGATTTTAAAAAACGAGATTTTAAGAAACGGGAATATAAAAACCGGGATATCGAACCCAACCCAAATGCTCGAAAGTCAACTCTTAAGATCAATGAGCTATAAGTCGATCATCATTCTTTCTAATAATCTTAGAAAGATTGATTGATATCCATTTAAGGGCAAATATTTTATAAAAGACTTCTGTTTATGTCCCAAAATGACTGCTGTGGAGGCAAATCGGTGGAAACGGCATTACAAACATTAGTACGCACCATCGAATACTACCTCCATCATAGAGAGTTCACTATGGCTTCCTTCCTTGACATCGAAAGCGCTTTTAAAAACGTGGACACATCTGCAATCACATCTGCACCTATTACCATCTCTGAACGTATCGACTTCGTTTGGGGAGTTAATTCATTTAATGTTGGCTAGCAAAATAATTAACCAGAAACTGGGCAACTCTTCCACTAGAAGATTCGTTAGCAGTGGGACACTACAAGGTGGTGTTCTATTCTCTTTCCTCTGATGACGTTGCTATAGTGGTTTCAAGAAAGTCCTTAAAGAACTCTTACAAAATGCCTTAGACAAACTTATACTATGGGCTGATCGGTATAGACAGGAAACCCGAATTAGTCCTACTGTCCAGGATATACGGAATTCCATATGTTAAACCATTAAAAAAATTCAATTAAAGTTTTGAGACGAGGCTACTTGGGTCTTATTTTAGACAAAAAACTAAATTGGAAACGCAAAGCTACTGTAGCTCTCTTTTCTTGCTTTAGAAGAAACTATAAACCACGACAAACTAAATGAAGTTCAACGTTTGCGGTACTGGATACCCTACTCTACCTAACACCTGTTGATATAATTAGCAAACAAATAGTTGCAAGCTCTGCTATTTTCTTCATAGCTTCATCGCAGTGGGTTAACAACAGCATTGGCCACTCCGTAATTTTTAAGTATTTAGAATCAATTCCAAAGCACACAGACTACACCATCCCCCAACAGTAATTCGATAGAAATTTTCTGATTTCCATACTTTCCACATCTTTATGGGAGGATAAGGCATTCCTGGATGACGAGTCAGTCCAGGCGGAAGTTTTGGCTATAAAAAAAGTCTTGGCCAGGCTTAAGGAAAACGTGATATCAACATCTAAAATCCGTATTCTCACAGACAGTCAGGCCGCTATAAAATCTCTGGATTCTGTCTCTACAAACTCTATAACAGTCCATAACTGTCGATCATCTCCATTCCAGGAAATTGTAAGGCAGATGAACTCGCCAGAAATGGTACAATACCCATTCTACCACGTTTGGCTAATTCTGGCATACCAATCGCTACATGTGAACTATTGCTAATGCAAGACGCTATGATGATGGTAAACATCAGGTGGTATAACCTCAACACGTGCCAAAACGCAAAAAACATCTGGCCCACACTAGATTTAAAGCGATCAAGGTGCTTGCTATCTCTGAGCAGATCGCATATAAGCTCGATAATTGGTGTCATAACCGAGCACTCAAATGAGTTTTGCAGAAGCTGTATGTATGAGGAAGAAGAGGAAACAATTCTTCACCTCCTCTGTACAAACTGCTCTAGCTAAAAAACGCAAGTCTAAACGATTTCAATCATATTAACATAATCAGCCTCTCGCATTTCGTAAGGGACTCAAACTGTTTTCATTGAGCTTAAGAGAAAGCTTTAAGATTCATGGGCCATTAAACTAGCCTAAGTGTGTCCTACTCTATCACGGATACCCACTTTAACCTAACCTAACCTTCACTAATACCGACCAACAAAATTATTTAGTTCTGCGAACTGTGACTCAAAATGTTCAACTTTTCGGAATTGAACTTTAACATTTTAAATGGGTGGCTGGAATTTGTATAGTTCAATTTTTAGTAAAGGAGTAATTTTAAATTGTCAGATGTCAGAAAATTATGGCTTTAAAATTGACAGCTGTCCAAATATCGGAATATTGAAAACGAAACCTCTTATTGGAAAACCCTTTATGCAAACCACGTTTTATCTACAAACGTGTTCTAGAAAATTTTGAAATAGAATTTGTGTTGATTTTGGATTTAAATTCTTATTTATACATTCATATATATATATGTATATACTATGTCTGCCTAGTAAACTTTTTAGCTAAGGGTAAAAGACTGAATATCAATTTTTTGTGTCCCGATTAAAAACTGTTTTTGACACAATAGAAATAGGTTTAAGTTTTCTACATTGCGGACGGACGACACCCAAAAATAAAATCATAGCCATTCGGCACTATGCTGGCTGTAAAGTTTTGTTTTGTTGCTTTGGTGGTAAAACTTTCTGTTTGACTTTTGGGAAAAGTTTCCTCTCTTGCTTTTGATTGTTTAAGTCGTTTGATGAAATAATGGTAAAGGTATAAGAGTGCTGTTCGAGTTTAAAGATGCTTCCCTGAATAAATAGTAGCAAAAGTTTAAAGTTTTCATTAAAGTTTTTTGGTTAAACAAATTAAATTATGTACATTTTGTTTTTAATATTAAAAAATAATTTATTACAAAAAATTAAAAGTTACATTTTTCTTAAATTTAAACAAATACAAAATAAGAAATTCTTAAACTCATACAAAATTGCAATTTTAAATTTGGGAACATACTAAGCATTTCTTTTTTGTATAGCAAACACGAGTCAAGTTCGAAATTGAAGTTTCGTTAAAATGAGAAGATTGTTTTAATACTTACCTAACCACACAAAAGTTATATTAAAAATCATCGAGATAATTTTATAAATAATTTATAAAATCTAATTTTAACATTGGTGTAAACTTTTATAATTAAATTTATTTTTAAAGACTTAGGTTAAAAGTTACTCTTAGCTTATTTTATCGATCACTGTTGAATGCATTACCTTACCTTATTTTTTTTTTTCATTCTCCTCAAGTTCTTATATTATATTTTAACTAAGGGAAAAAGAAGTTTTTCTATTAAAAGAATATTAAGAAGGTATATGAATGAGGTTGAGTTGATGAGAAAGTTAAATGTATTGAAAAACTTTCAAGAGATTATGTAACTAGTTACCTATGAGTAAATTTGATGAAATTACAATAAGTTAAGAATAAAGGTGATTTTTTACCTTAGTTGATGGATAGTGTTCGCGTCAAACTTCAACTATTGATAGGTTATTGTAAAAGAGATAGAAGAATGAAAGAGGCTTCCTTAATGGAATTTAATGAAATCACGTTAAATATTTTGTTATTATTTAGATGAACATTAAAAACAGTTTCAAGGTGTTTTAAAATTCTTACATTAATTTTGGGCTCAGAGGTAATACCAAACATTAACCAAATTTTAAACTTCCCATAGAAAGTTATTATAATCGTCCGATTTGTCGAATTGAAAAACTTGACATTTCTTGAAGTTTCTAGAACCTAACTAATAAATAAATACATCCGTACTGTTCGAATTCTTTTTTTCGTCAGCCATATCTCAAGAACTGTTAGTGATATCGACTTTAAATTAGTTTTGTCTGACAGCTAATAAAATCAAATATGCTGATTTAGGGCGGAGTGATTTTTTTATTTTTGTAAATTCAAAAACATACCCCCCGCAAATGTTACGTATGGTTAAAAAATAAATTTTAAGAACCTGATAGCCAGTACCTATGTCATATCACACCACATAACGGGAAAGCAGAGACAATTACCAATGAGATACTAAACTTCTTTGAAAAATCTCAAACTTATTGGATGCGGAAATACCATTGGCTTTTCTCAGCTCGGACCAAAAGTATTTTTATGAAATATGGAAATTCATAAACGATAGTGTCCGAGAAGGCTCAATTTTCGAGAAAAACCCTGGAACAATGGTACATTCGAGAAGGTTTACGACTGCTAACCACATTTTTTAAACAATCCCGGATAAGCCATTGAAGCAAATAGTTGAATATATTGCTAAAGTGTACGCAGTAATGTGGTTTGACATAAAATCTCAACCTTCAATCTATAAAGTTGACAAGTTATTTGCCAAATGATTTAAAAGGAATCGTAGATGCAGTTTTCGCACGGAATGGATATTTTGGACACTGCGAAAACATTTTAGTAGCTATGTTGTTCGATGACCGCAAAAATATTCGAGCTCTAGGTCTTCGCCGCGTACTTAAAGCTAGAGCAGTCAGGCCCGGATTAATAGGTGGCTAGGGGGGACTGCAGCCCCGGGCCCCGCGGAAACGAGGGCCCCATCCCATTAAGAAATTTAAACCGTAAAATCGCGATATTCAAACTGTACAATTTAATAAACCCCGAAAATAAAAACCAAAATTAGTTGACCCCACAAAATCCAAACTCGAAAGCTATATACCCCAAAAACGTTAAACCCATATAGCCCAACTCGCAATCAATCCCATAAACTTTAAACCCACATAGCTCAACTCGCTAGTACATATCTCCAAAAAGTCAAACCCACATAGCCTAAGTCGCTATTAACCCAAAAAAAAAAAAATATTAAATACATGCAGCCGAACTCAGCAAAGGGTTTCCTGATTGAAAAAAAAATTTAATTCTATGCTTCGTTTTTTTTTTTTTTTTTTTTTTGTGGAAATATGCTGGACTAATAGTTATTATCTGGAGTACCTTATTTATTCTTGATTAAGAGAGATGTACGAATTGAGCGTTAAAGTACATTTCGATACTAGTGTGGTAAAATTTAGAATTGTTAATTTCCACAAGTCCGTTTTGAGTTTAACAAGCGAAAAATGGCAAAATAAATTTTGCCGCAGAAGTATTGAATCGTATTTTTCGACACAACGTATACGTAAAGTAGTACCCGTAGCGTGATGGTTAGTGCATTGGACTGCGTTCTATCCGAACGACGAGTATTTTGAAAGTGCACGCTTGAGCGGCTTCATTCCACCAGAGGCATTCCTCTTTTTAGATAGATGCGGTCTGATACAGGATAGATTGGCAGTTCCGTTAATCTACCACGTCAGACGACGAACCGTGGATAGGCGACTCCTGTACAATCGGGACGTCATGGCACAAGGCGGAGCAGAGCTCCTTCGGTTCAGTAGGGCTGTGTCCGAAAGGGACCGAACTGATAGGGTGAAGCAGGAGAGCCAGTTTTGGTGGCTTCAATCGGCACTTGATAGTGAGTAGTCGGGATGGGGTTTTAAGCCTTGGCCGGCTTACATACTTGTTTTATAGTTTTAGGGTTTAGTTTTAAGTAGAATAGGCATGGTGGCACAAAAAAAAAAAACATACAAAAAAAAAATACAAAAAATACAAAAAAGAAAAATACAAAAAAAATACAAAAAAAAACAAAAAATTAAAAAAAAAAATCATGGAATAATCAAAAAAATAAAAAGAAAAAAAAGACAAAATATGAAAAACAAAAAACCTTAGATAGTTAGATTTGCTGCTGTGGTTGTTCTAGTTTTAAGTAGTTTATAGGTAGAATAGGTAGTTTTAGTTAGCTTTAAGTTTTATATTAAGGACCTTATTTTAAGTAGTTTTTAAGTAAAAATAAAAAAGGATATTGGCATTAGTTTTTGCTAAATTTTCTAATGAATACACAAATAAATAAAATGAATTGAAGTTAAATAGATCTTAGGGCCGAAAGGCATTAGCATTAAGTATTATTGTTTAACTTAGAGTGTCCGTATGGGACCAGTAAGTTAGTTGTAAGTTATAGATAATTAGGCTAGTTTTATGAATTTTTGTCTAGCTTTAAGATAGTCTTAAGAATGAATTAATAAAAATGAATTTGGAAAAAAAAAAGAAAAAAAAGTGCATTGGACTGTCATGCAAGGGGCTTTGTGTTCAATCCCTGCCTGTGCCACCTAACTTTTTTCACGGGTACTGCCTCTTGCGAGGAATTGACAAATCCTCCAAGAGTAATTCTTGTCATGAAAAGTGCTTTCTCAAATTAGCCGTTCGGATTCGGCATATAAACTGTAGGTCCCTTCCATCTCTGACAACATTACTCGCACACAGGGATGGTTGAGAGTTGTAAGTCACTAGGCCCTGGTTCTTCAAGGACTGTTGCGCCACCTAATTTATTTTAATTTTTTTAGTATACGTAAAGTTGAATTTTCCGAAACCCTCCCGTGTGCAAAATTCAACTTTACGCGAATTACGCATATCTAATTTTTAGAGTCTTGAATAATTTAAAAAAAGAAATGGTCTGACGGGTTTGAGTTGATGGTTTTTGGATTTTTGGGTTTACGATTTCTTATTTGTGATTGCAAAATGAACACATTTAATTTTTCAAAAACGTTAGTTAAAAAGAGCCCCTGATGAATAATTAGCCCCGGGTATCAAAAATTCTTAATCTTATCGGGGGTTGGAGCACTTGGGGGATAGCTTCTTGGATTTTCAATGCGTCAACTCCTAGGCGCATCGTCTCTGAGAGCGTGGACTCCTAGCGCCCCGGGTTAGGACGCTCTAGGTTATGAGGGGTTGGCTTGCTTGGGTTTTATATCTTTTTAGGGGGCCTCAAATTTGAAATAGCCCCGGGCCCCCCATTTTCTTTAATCCGGGCCTGAGAGCAGTAGTCAACAGCAACACCAGTGAAGAAGTTGTCCGAAAGTTTAAGCTTCCAAACTTTCAATTCGAAGCAGGTGAATATTTCGAGTTAATAGATTGGTATAAAATTGAAAATCACCGTTTAACTGAGCGTCCAGTACTAAAAGATTTTACCGAAGAAGACCTTTGGGATATTGTGGGACAAAAAAAACTACCAAATCTAACTTTTTAAAACAGTTTCCTTGTCAAAGCCAAGTAGTTGAAACAGCTGTTAAGCTGGTGACTGAAGCTTCCCACACTGTTTGTGGATTTAAGAACAGGGATGGAGTTTTTAAAAATACTTTGATTTCACGAAAAGAACTTCCAAATGTAGAAACAAAAAAAAACTATATTAAATAAAACTTAAAAAAAAAAAAATACAAGAATTGTACTTGGTTTTCTTATTTATTATTGTTAAATTAAAAACTAGAATTTAAAAAAATGAAAGCGTTACCTAAAATTAATAGATACTAAGGGCGTTTGTTTTGTTCTGATTCTACCACGTATGGTTTTGTTTTTTCGTTCATTTAAGTGCACCCCCTAGTGGAAATTTAAAAAAAGTAAAAAGTGCTCTTAAAACCAATTAAATGACCCAAAGGAAGTTATAAAGGGGTATGTAATATATTTAATTTTGTTTTTGTTTTTTCACTTCCCATAGGAAGTTATTGTAATGGGTCCGATTTGTCAAATTGAAAATTTTGACATTTCTCGACGTTTCAAGGTCCCTAGAGTCGAAATAAAAGATTTTTCGGCAGATGTCTGTGCGTGCGTGTGTACGTACGTTCGTACGTCCGTACGTTCGCGACGTTTTTTTCGTTGTCCATAGCTCAAGAACCAGAAAAGACATCGACTTCAAATAAATTTTGTTATATAGATAATAAAGCAGAGAGGGCTCTCAAGAAAATTGCGTAGGCGATTTTTTCACCATAGCAGTTTAAAAAAAAGGTGAACATTTTGGTTAACCCTAAATATCTTACGAACCAAAAATGCTAGAGACTTGAATTAAATTTTATATAATACATTGTAACTTAATACCAAACTCGTATATTTTTTGAAAAAAAATCCAATTAACGGTTTTTTTATAAATTAAAAAAACTGAAAAAAAAATTTGTCACCTCGAAAATTTTACGAATACAAAATGATTTTATCTCAAAAACAATTGTGTGCTACGAAAAATAAAGTTTTTAACATCTGGTAAAATGTTGAGAAAAATCGAATAGACAGTTTTTTTACAAAAAATAAAAACTTAAAAGAAAAAGCTGATTTAACAATGTTTAATTGGGCTAAAGAAGTTGGTGCGATTATTCCTCCATCAAAAATTGAAGCTTTGCATCTATGCCGAAAAAACAAAATGCACCCCCACCCCATTTGTTTTACGGGAAACAACCATTCCTCTTAAGAGAGAAATAAAGATACTAGGAGTAACTTTTTCTGGAAATCTAAAATGGGACACACATGCAAAGAATCTAATTAACCAGCTTAAGCGACGGAACAATGCTTTAAAAATGATCTGTTCAAAGCGAAAAGGTCCACATCTAGAAACTGCACTGCAAATTGCGAAAACTCTTGTCTCTGGTACCCTCCAACACGGTGTAACTATTTTTATGTGGACCACGTCAAGAAATATTAGCAATATTGACTCAGCCATCAACGATTGTTTTCGAACAGCCTCTGGAGCTTTAAGAGCCACTAAAATAGGAGCCCTAAGATTAGAAGCAGGCTATGAATCTTTTGAACACTTTGGAAAAAAAGGGCAATTAACCTAATCAGCAAAATACTTACAGATCCAGTCCATCCCCTCTTCAAGGCTGCTGAAGATGTAATTAACGCTACAAAACCGAAATATTCCAAGAAATATTCCAAATCTGCCCTTATAAAAATGGCATATAGTTCCCAATCTTAGCTCTTTCTCATTCAATAATACGCAGACATTAGGAGGTAATCTACCACCTTGGAAAAGACATATACTTCCCATTAACACTAATCTTGCTAAGTACAAAAAGGAAAATACTACTGACGACATATTTAGAATGCTTCACCAAGAAATGATCTCTGCCTATAACGCTGATAGAATCTTCTACACAGACGGTTCGTACAAAGAAGACAATTGGTGTTCATACGCAGTCATTCAGTTACAACCAAATTCTCAAACATCTATAATTCACCAAGCTCTTTTACCAGAATCTGCGAACAGCTACATTGCAGAGTTAATAGCAATTTATAAAGGCATATCTATTGCCCAACAATACTCTAACCGATCCCTCATTGTAACCGATAATCTTGGTATCATCATGGGTCTTAAAACGACGAATAAATGCCCTTCTCTGGAGCTTATAAGAAGATGTTTATTCGCCAATAAAAATATTATTCTTACATGGATACCTGGACATTCCGGAATCAAAGGAAATGAGGCAGCAGACCTTGCAGCAAGAACTGCTACAAACTATCCACTCATTGTAGAGTATCCGAAATTGTATAAGCTCCTACGCAGATCTTTGATTCAGGATCATAAGAAAGAGCTCATCGAAAGCTGGCAAAACTCTGAAGCTTTTCTAAAAAAATATCAACCTACTTACTCGCGTATACCATACAATCGGTCTCTAAACAGAGAAGATAGCATAAAACTCTTCCGAATAAGAGTTGGAAAAGCTATTTTTAACACTCAACATTACTATAATGCTGGAGATCCTGAGCAATGTTCGAATTGTGGAACGATACTCTCTGTTTGGCATATCCTTGTCGAATGTCCTATATCTCGCCAAATTGAAGTATCATCAGACAACATAACCGAAAAACTTGCCGAAATCTTGAATCCATCAGATGAACGATCCAGTACATAAAAGATGCCACATCCGCTCACCAAAAATTTAATGAAATATAAAATTTTGTTTTTTCTTGTTTTTCACTTCTCAATTAAACATAATTAAATTATTTTTTTTTTTTTTAATTTTGTTTTACTTAACTTAAAGTAACCTGAAATATAGAATTTGATAATTAAATGTAAATATGTAAATAGTTAAGAGACGGCATCATATGGTCTGGCTACCCTGATGCCTTTCTAAAAATAATTTATAAATTAAGTTTGTAAATTATTTCAATAAATAAATAAATAAATAAATAAAAACCTAAACAAAAAAAATTAATAAAAGTTGGTAAAAATTGATTTTCGACTCAAATATCTTTTCAAAACTTTGAGATATTGTCTTTAAACTACTTTTATCTTTTAAAAAATATTGTTGTCAACACTCAGTAAAATTTTGAGGAAAATATATTTTTTTAGAAAAAAAAATCCTAACAAAAAAACAATACTGAAACTTGGTAAAAATTTACTTACGACTCAAAAAGCTTCTAAAAATTAAAAATATTGGCGCAAAATTTTAGACGATTTAGTACGATGTTAAATCATTTTTAGTATGATATTAAGGTATGTTTGTTTTGTTTGCTCCACAATCTGTCATTATTTAGATGTGTTCATGTTTTTTTTTAATAAAATGGTTTTAGCATGATACTAGTTAGCAAAACAATAAAAAGTGTTTAAAATTAGTGAAAAGTTAGTATATAGTAAATTATTAACTGGTAAATTGTTAACTATAGTATTGTGCTAAGGCCTTAATAATAGGTTGTTTTAAATTTTGCGCCATTGTCTTCAAACTCTTTTTATTTCACAGAAAATGTTGTTTTCGATATTCAGTAGTTTTTTTTATAAAAATCCAACAGTCCGTTTACGCAAATTTGGTAAAAATTGATATTCGGTTCTTGATATCTCTCAAATTAATTTCATTCATCCAATTTGTAAAAATTTAAGAAATGCTACTAAAATTGGTAAAAAATTTTGTTCGGCTAAAAATCTATTTAACAAAATTAGATTTTCAAACTAAACTATTTCTTTATATTAAAATATTTTTGATAATTTAAAAATTTGTAAGAATAATTCAACTAACAACTTTTTTAACCCAACACGAAAACCTTCAAACTTTTAAGCAAGACAAATAGACAGACGGAATGGGAAGTTATCAGTGTGGGTCGTATCCCAGCCTCTTTTTTTTTAAATTGCTTCGCGTGACCCCTAGCGGTCATTTTAAAAATTAAAAATAAATCTTTATAATATTAAAAATACTTGACACAACTTTTGCGGGGGGTATGTTTTTGATATTCCAATTTATTTTTTTCCTATACATCAGCGCTCCGCTCTTAACTACCTCAAAGTTACGTCTGTCGATGGTCACGTTTTGACCGAGGCATCAGTGCTGTAGGTCCTTTCTTAATGACAGCATGTACTTTGTTTTTCCTTCATTAACCTTTAAACCCATTTTTGCCGCCTCTGCTTCAATACTTAAAAAAGCCACATTGACATCACGCTGAGCTCTTCCAATTATATCAATGTCATCAACTTATGCTAGCAATTTGACAGGTTTTTGAAAGATAGTACCACTAGTGTTAACGTAAGAGCTCTGCACTATTCTTTCAAGGACAATGTTAAGGAAATCGCATGACAGCGCGTCATCTTATCTAAATCCTTTTTTGACATCGAAAGGTTCTTTTAAGTTGTTTCCAACCTTTATAGAGCAGCACGAATACTCCATCGTCATCCTGCACAAACATGGCTCTGCAGTTCGTCCCTGTAGATACTGTCATATGGGGCTTTGAAATCGATGAAGAGATGATGGGGGTCGATTTGATGTTCTTGAGTTTTTCCAGGATCTGTCGCAGTGTGAATATTTGATCGACTGTGGACTTTCCTGGTCTAAAACCACACTGACAGGGACCTATCAGGTTGTTTACGATTGGCTTTCAACGGTCACATATTAAGGCAGAGAAGATTTTATAAGTAATGTCAAGGAGACTGATGCCTTTATAGGTAGTTGGTGCAGTTAAGAGACTCTCCTTTTTTTGTTACCGGACGAACAATACTGAAGTTCCATTCATCGGACATGCTCCTTTCGATGATATTTAACAAAATATTGTTTCTAACTTTTAATTTATTTTTTTTTTTTGAAAAATCAAATTGACAACTTTATTTTTATAAAACACGCAAACCTATTAAACAACAAAAAACTTATAAGAAATGGTTTTCGACTCAAATTTTATGAAAACAAAGAAAGACATTGACTTTAAATTTTGTTATCTCACAAAAAATTTTGTTAAACTTTTAGAAAAAATGACACACAGACACGAATGGAAAGTTATCAGTGTGGGTCGCATTCCATCCTCTTATTTAGAAATATTTTTGAATTTATGTAGTTATTTAGTGCTTAAAAATATAAGTTTTATATTTTTTTTGACTCGTCTCAAGGTAGGTATCGTATTTGAAAAAAAAAATAATAATTTTTTATAAATTAAGAGCGAAAAATGAAGCATTTCTGATCTTCAAATATTATTTAGAAACAAATTTATATTCAAATCGGTTCATAAGATAATTTTTTCTGAGACAATACAAAAATATATTATATTGAATATCATTATATTGAAAGAAGTTAAGTTAAGAAAGAAATTCAGAAAAAATTTCGACATTTTTTTACGAATTCAATACTTGCCATGTATTTAGTTTTTATGTGTTTTTTTTTTTTTTTTTTTTTTTTTAAATTCATTTTTTTTATTCATTTAAACTTAACTCTACTTACATACATGCTAGACAAAATGGGAAACTAGCCTAATTAATTCTACTTAAATATAACTTACTGGCCCTAATCGGGCGCTCTAAGAAATTCATGATTAGTTTTTATGTGTATTTTTATATCAATATTCAATCGATGTATTTATGTATAATAAAAATTAAATAAGACAAACAATTATTTAACATTTCAACCTGCATAAGTACCTAATGAATTTTGAAGTATGATTTATTAATTTGAAAAGTACTTGAAACTACATCAACATATTATTATTTTATTTGTGGTCAAATTATTCTTGTTTGATTTAAAGAGTATATCTACACCTACTTTAAAAACCACTCATATGCTTAAAATACTACGAAAACCCACTCTATAGTTTATTATTTTGTTTAGAAATAATGGAAAACCTCTTATCATATGCAACACGAGCCGAGTATAAGAGTATAACCTCAAAAAAAAAAGTTTTAAGCCCCCTAAGCTCCACCAAAAGCATTTTCAATTTTTATATTGTCACGTTGTTTTATTGTGTTGAATTTGACTCTCTGATGCTGTCAGAAAGATTTTTCTCTTGGGAAAATTTCCATAAAAGGTGAGACTTTTATATTCTTTCCACATCATATGACATTTTTCTATTTTACATAAAATATACGAAGATATACATATACCATAACTTTAGGTTAAAAAAAATATAGGTAGGTACAACTGCAATTTGCAACCCTAAAAGTATTTTTCTACATCAGTGTTTTTATTTTTATTTCAAAACAATACTTTTTTGGCATGTTATTCGTTTTTGATATGATGAAATCTGAAATGTATCACAAAAAGATTACATCAAGTCATCTGGGAGTTTTCACTGTTAGATATATGCATTTATCTATATGAATAAGTTCATCATAAGTAACAACAACAAAATATCAAAATTTTCAAGTTTCCCCCTATTTTTCTGTGTTGTGTTGTGGAGTGAAGAATTTTGATCAACACTCTCGAGAATGCATCAGAAAGGATTTGGGTTTTCAAAAAATTTAAATCTTTTCAAACTTCAATTCTCTAGGCTCCTGTATAAATTTTCATTGGTGGGGAGATAAGATATGTGGATATGGATTTGTTTTTTTAGTGACAAAAGTTTTTTACGAAAAGGGAACTTTCTTTTTTTTAAATAAACAACTTATGGAGTTATTTGAAAATTTTGGACTTTTTGTTTTAAATGGGATTTCTAAAGGATATGTAAATAGAGAGTTAACCTTCATTAGTGGCAAAGGAGAGTCTGTAATAGATTTCTCAGCAATCTCTGGAAATTGGTTTGATGCAGTTAACAATTTTTCAGTACTTCCAGCTATCTTCTCGGCTCATCGAGACTCGAATGCTACAATGGATGAAAGGGAAAAAAGCATAATGGAAGTTATTTACTCATCTTTGCCACCGCTTAATGATAGATATAAAACATTTACCCCTAAAACTAAATGGTATGACAAGGATTGTCACAAAATTCGAATGCAATCGTTCAAATACCTAAAATTATTCAGAACTTCAAATATGCTACTTTTCAAAAACCTCTATCTACGAACAAACAAGGAGTTCAAATCACTATGTACGTACAATGAAGAAAGCTCTCTACTACAAGGACCTAGCAAATAAATTGTCTCATAGCAATAATTCAAAAGAATTTTGGAATATTGTAAAATAAGTAACCTATGGGAAAAGAAGTACGAAGAAAACTCTTGACGCTAAAACTCTAGCTGCTCATTTTAAAACTCTATTGTCGGCCGAAGGGAATCTTCACACTTTCAGCTTTGCTCTTCGAAACACTGAAGTTGACGAAATCGATGCTCAGATAACACTAATGGAACTTGATTTTACTTTGTAACAATTAAAAAACAATAAAGCGTCTGGTATTGATGGAGTTCCTGTTGAATTTTTCAAATACAGTAGTAGAGAATTAAAAGAATATATCCTTGACCTTTACAACTCACTATATGAGAACACTTATGTACCCCCGAATTTTACGAAAGCTATTATAAATGTTATTTACAAAAAGGGCGACCCAAATCTTGCCGAAAATTATGGAGGAATCTCCATTTTAAATTCCCTTCGAAAAGTTTTCACCGCGATACTTATAATAGGTTAGTTGGGTGGATCGAAAACACACAAAAATTAAGCGTCTTCCAAGCTGGCTTTCGTAAGGGTTTTTCTACTGTTGATCAAATTTATGCATTGACTATCATAAGAAATTATCTCGAAAAAAGCAGAAAACTTTACGTATGCTTTGTCGACTTTAAAGCAGCTTTTGACACTATTAACAGACAAGCTTTATTTTACAAACTCTCGAACATGGGTATGTCAAGAAAATTCCTACTGTTATACTTGAATTTTCTCTCGACATCTTCAGCTGCTGTATGGGATGGATTGAAGATAGCTGAGTGGTTTGCAACTACTTCAGGTGTTCCTCAAGGATGCATCTTGAGCCCTCTTTTATTTGCCTTGTTTATAGATAATGTTTCATCCATTCTACCTGGAGGTGTTGTGTATGCGGGGAATCTAATCAAAGTACTTATGTATGCTGATGACCTAGTACTTATAGCTGAAAATCCCTACACACTACAGTATTAAATAAACAAACTAGTGGCGTACTGCAATACGTGGAATCTTTTTATCAACATACAAAAAACAAAGGTTATGATTTTTGAAAAACGAATGGACAGAAGAAGACCAGAGGGAGTTTGGAAGATTGACAACGAGCGTCTCGAAACAGTAAATGAATTTAAATATCTAGGTGTTCTATTAACATACAATTTAAACTTCTCAAAACATGCGAAAGAAAAATGTAGCGAAGCTTAACTAGCACTCAACTTAATGTGGCCGAAATTCTTCGGAAATATAAACGTTTGCAATGCCACGAAATTCAAAGTATTCAATGCAAACATTAATTCATGTATGCTATATGGTAGTCAAGCATTTGGTTTTACTCAATTCGAAGAGTTTGAGATAATTCAAAGAAACTTTTTCAAACTAATCTTCAAGTTACCTATGTCAACTCCAACGTATGCTATCTATGTAGAGTCAGGACTACCCCCAATTTTTATAAAAAGTCTAAAACAAAATGCAGATTACTGTATTAAAATCATGGGTAGAAATGATTCAAATCTACATAAACAAATAATGACTAAAGCACTACGATCGAATGCATCACCTTTTAAAGAGTGGAAAGAACTGGCTAATACATACAACTGCACATTATCGATATCAGATAACAACATTTCAGAGTGGCTTGATCAATTTTCACTTCTCATTGCGAAAATAGATGAAAATATTTTTAACCAGCATCTTAGCAAAGCTTCAACGACCACAGCCAGAACAATTTATCGAAACCTCAACCATCGATTGCAGACAATTGTAGGATATTTCAACTTAAATTTCTCTGCCGAAAAAATAAGTCTTATCTTCAAAGCAAGAATTGAACTATTGAATTTAAACTTTATCCCACATAGAATAGAATGGCAGGAAATATGCCATCTATGCAATAGAAGAGAACTAGAAAATGTCCATCATTTCATTGCTGTATGTCCTATTTGCAGGAAATAAGAAGATTGTTTTTTGAAAAGAGCATAATATCTGTGGAAAGATTGTATGGGTTATTAAATGGCGCTGAGGGTTGGTCGAAAGTGTACAAATTCTGTAAGCTTGCTCTCTCATATAAAAATAGTTTTTGACATCATTCGCACTTTGTGTTTCAAATCACTTAAAAATTGTGTATTTATGAAATTTATGAAAATTAATATTAAGCTTAAATTTAAGTTCAATAAATAAAAATAAAATTGTACTTCTTTTCATATTACATTAATATCTTTTGTGTTTCAAATCACGTCAAAATTGAATTCATACAAAATTGTAATTTAAAAACTAATTTGTTAGTTTACGAATCTATAACTTAATTAATATACCATATTGATTCATATATGTTTAAATTAATTTACATTTATTTATATAATGTCATTTCCGGCAGACGGCAAATATGCCAAGTCCGTAATCTTACTACAAATTGTATATTATTTTAAAGATAAGATGAAAATAAAGAATAATAATAATTATAATAAGAAAACTTTGTTAACCTTGTTATTACTCGAAGACATAATCCCAATTAGCCACAAATATTTTGTGATTAAACACGGTGCCTAGAAATAAAACCAAGTGGTATAATAGATACTTTCAAAAATTGTACTTATTACACTTTACAAAAGTAAAATAGGGTAAATTCAAAGTTTCCTTTACATATTCGCAAACCATTGATGAAAATTGAACTTATTGCACTCAACAAAATTGAAATAACTCCAATACTTGGTAATTATCTTTTTTCACTTTTCTTTGCTTCACGGCATTATTCAACACCTTTTTACTAATTTCATGGGAAACACGCCAAGGATGAGGTCTATGCCCATTGCCCAATGCCCATGCTCCACAATCAATTCATCACACCTTAAATTTGAAATTCGTGAAGTTGTCGAATACGTTCAGACGCAAATGTGAGAATTGGTCATGATAAAATGATTTAGTCATTATTATTGACATCCTCTTCTTTACAGAGAAACAAAAATTCATTGTTTTTTTATAAATAATTAATGTTTATAGTGTGTTTTAAAAGTGTCGTTTTCTAGAAGCAATAAAACGAATATTGAAATTATATTTTAAAAATTATTTTGGGCAAGTGGTCGCCACAGCTGACCCGAATATTTTTCAGCCGAGAGGCCAAATTTTCGATAACATTTTCGAGAATATTCTCAAAATTTTGAGCGTAGACAATAAACTTTACATAACCATACACAAAATAGTCAAACGGTGTTAAATCGCGCAATCTTAGATACCACGCCATCACCACAGGCCCACGGCGGCGCGCCGCGGCGGCGCGAGTGCTTAGATAAATAAAATAAATTAGGTGGCGCAACAGTCCGTTGAAAACTAAGTGACTTACAACTCTCAACCATTCTTGTGTGCGAGTACTGTTGTCAGAAATGGAGGGGACCTACAATTGTAAGCCGAATCTGAACGACTAATTTGAGAAAGCACTTTTCATAACAAGAATTTTTCTTGTAGGGTTAGTCAATTCGTCGCAAGAGGCATTACCCGTACAAACCCGCAGTATAGGTAGGGTTTGAACCCAAGACCTCTGGCATGATAGACCAACGCACTAACCCTCATGCCATGGGTACTATCGTAAGCGAGCGCTTACCAAACTTTGAATTCAATGAATTGATTGTTTCAAACGGAACCATTAATTTAGTAATAAATTTGAACGATGTGCAAATGTTGTACGTCCATCATTTAGAAATGACAAACTAAATTTTGCATAATTCATGTGACAGCTGTCAAAAAGACCAAAAAGCACCCTATAAAACGCAGAAGTTTTTCATATCTCCCTGTCCTATCCTGTCCTGTTATACAAAGTGAAAAAAGGGATTAACCGTCGAAATCTAAAGTAATTAAGCTCAAGCTACCAGTTGAGGAAGACTATGACTAACTAAAAATTACGGTTCTTCCAAAATAAGATTTAACTTTTTTTTTAACTTATAATAGGAATTTATTGTAATTAGTCCGATTACAATAGAATAGAAAATGTTAACATTTCTCGACGTTTCAAGGACCTTGAAACTAATTCAAAGGCTCTTTGATAGTTGTCCGTCTATGAATGTGTACGTACGTTCATGCGTCCGTATGTTCGGGATACTTTTTTTCGTCGGCCATATCTGAAGACCCAGTGGAGATATCGACTTCAAATAAATTTTGTCTAACATACAATGACATGAAAAGATCCAAAAAGTAAAGAAATTGTATTATGTATTTTTTTCTTTAGGAATTTCAAAATTTTGATTTCAACCCAATTATCTAGAAAATATTTGCTTCAATTTTTTTATAGCGGATTATCCATTTTGCGGTTTCAAGAGTATAGGGCTGACATTCGACACCTGTCAAACTAACCTGTTAAACCAATTTTTTTCAGTTGAAAGTCTGATATTTATGAAAATGGATCGCTTAACTATCGCACAACGCATACAAATTGTTAAAACCTACTATAAAAATGGTGATTATCCAGCTCATACAACAACTGAAGCCATTCACAACGTCATATACATGTACGTTGAATGGGTGCTTGAACAATAGGCGGTGCACGGCGATTTTTCAAACAAAATTTTCTTCAGCGACGAAGCACATTTCTTACCCGGTGGGTATATTAATCCTCAGTAATTAATACTTAAGTAATTAAAGAGTGGCATTTACATCCAAAAAAAGTCACTGTTTGGTGTTCTCTTTGGCTCGGAGGTGTGATTGGACCTTACTTCTTCCAAAACAACGATGGAACGACTGTCACGACTGACTGACGACTGTCAATTAGGAGTGTTATGGTCATATGATAACCGACTTTTTTTTGCCGGCTATTGAAGAAAACGACTTGGAGAAAAAGCGGTTTCAATTCAATTAGACGATGCCACACAACTTGAGCGAATATGGCCTTATTGCAAAAAGACATTTTCTAGCCGCGTAATTTCCCGTGGTGACAGGAATTTTTTTTTTTGTGAAAGACTGCATTTATGTCAAGTCAAGTTATGGTTGAGATACCGCCCAATTTGTGTCAAAAAAGGTAGGAAATTACCTCAAAAGAATCGATGCTTGCAACAATTCACGTGGTGGTCAATAACGATTTAGTTTTTACACATAATGCAAACGTCCAAACTTTATTCTTTTCTTATATATAAAAATGAATCGCAAAATGTTTTGGTAAGCGCATAACTCAACAACGCCTGGACCAATTTGACCAAATTTTTTTTAAATGTTCGTTGACGTTCAAGGATGGTTTTTACGGCGAGAAAATTCAAATAATTTCCGGAAAAATCATAAAAACAGCCCTTTTCTTTTTCCCATACAAATGTTTTCTAACTAAAACGTAATCAATTTGAGCTTTATTGCTATATATTTGCAAATATGTAACCAAAGGGAGTGATATGGCGGTGATTGGAATTGGTGCAGAGAATTCCAATTATGAAGCTACCCAATACCAAATGGGCCGCTATGTTAGTAGTAATGAAGCACTTTGGCAAATATTTTCTTTTCCAATTCATGAGAGACACCCTTATGTTGTTCACTTAGCTGTACATTTAGAAAATGGACAAAGAGTGTATTTTACAGCACAGAACGCAGTACAAAGAACGGCTCAGCCACCATCTAGTACATTAAACAATTTTTTTGAGACATGCCAAAACATTGCTATATCCTGAAATGCCAAAATATTATACCTCTAATCAATCCTCAAGGAGATTTATACGACGGATTCCAGGATACCCAAGATGTATATTCCACCGATGCAATTTGTCAAATTTATTCAGTACATCCAAGTAATGATGAGTGTTTTTATTTACGACTGCTATTAGTCAATGTACGTGGCCCAGCATCATTCCAACATTTACGAACTGTTGATGGTGAATTGTGTGGTTCCTTACAGAGAAGCCTGTCAACGTTTGAAATTGCTTAAAAATGACGCTCATTGGGATCAAACTCTCAATGATGCTGTAATATCATCACACTCTCATTGTTTTCTATAATCATATCTACATGCTTCTGATCAAACCCAATTGATTTGTGGATCAAGTACAAAGATTATTATGTGTGATGATGTTTTGTATCAAATACAGAATTTGAAATCCAAATAAACAAATCAGTGAAGAAATTTACAATGAAGCATTGATTTCAATTGAGGACATGTGCTTGATGATGCCAAACAAACTATTAATTCAATTAGGCCTGACCGCGCCCCATCGTCCAATATATGATGCTTTTAACCAAAAGTTGCATCGAGAAAAACTCAACGCTTTGAAAGAATTAATTCAAACAAATCTTCACGACTGTCAAGTTAGCACTACATTTTGCGAAATTTAAAAAACTGAGTATGCAGTTAATTGTAGCTTTTTTGTTGTAAATTAGTTGTGGAAAAAAAAAATTTGTAGCTCGACGATTTTTCAAAAAAGTGGTATGTAGTGCTAGGTTGATATCAAGTTAGCACTACACTTTTTGATTTTGTTAAAACTAAGTACGCAATTAGTTGACAATTATTTGTTGTAAATTAGTTGTGGAAAGAAAAAAATTCCAGAAATTTTTTTTACTTTGATTTTTTTAAAAAAGGGGGGTATGTAGTGGTAACTTGACACCGTGAGTCCACCCATAAAACAAGGATATTCGAAAATGTAACGATGCAATTAATTGTAGCTTTTTTGTTTAAAATTAGTTGTGGAAAGAAAAAAATTCCAAAAATTTTTTTTACTTTGATTTTTTTAAAAAAGGGGGGTATGTAGTGCTAACTTGACACCGTGAGTCCACCCATAAAACAAGGATATTCGAAAATGTAACGATGCAATTAATTGTAGCTTTTTTGTTTAAAATTAGTTGTGGAAAGAAAAAAATTCCAAACATTTTTTTTACCTTGATTTTTTTAAAAAAGGGGGTATGTAGTGAGTGCGTAAAATTAGCCCCCCTTTTTTAGATTTCCCTATTTTGGAAAGTTGTTCCGGTTTGTTCAGAATTGTTCCAAATTTTTTTTTTTTGAAAAACACCCAAAAATGGGGGTCTTATACCCGAAAAACTGTTTCTGACCTAGGCCCCCTTTTTTGAAAATCGATTTTTTTTAAATTGTTCCAAGTTGTTCAAGTTGTTCTAAACATTGTTCCAAATTTTTTTACCTTTATAATCAAAATTTCAAAAATTCTAGCCCCCCTTTTTTCGAAAATCCAACTTTTTATATTTTTTTAGATTTTAAAAAGTTTTCTAACCATTGTTCCAAGAACTAAGAGTCGTGAAATGTATATTTTAAAAGATACTGCAAAATACGATCCTCAATTTTTGTTTAACCCTACAGCATAATAAATCGTGAATAAGCACATGTACATCAACCAGAACTTGGATTTTAAACTATTATTAACGCTGATGGTCGAACTTTCAAAAAAATCTCAATATCTTTAAATTTTTTGAACATTATTTTAGCTCCCCTTTTTCAAAAATCAAAAATTAAAAAAATGTTCTAAGTCAAACCCTATTTCCTCCAGTTCGTGTCCAAATTTCATCCAAAACTGTAATCAAATATAGCTAAAGCTGCACAAAATCGAAAAAAAAATAATATTTCCCCTCAATAGTGCCCCCCTTTGAAAGAATTTAAAATTTTTCATACCAAAAATCAATTTTAAGAACCGAATCTCTGAAATAATTTAGTAGATTTTTGAAATTTTGATTATAAAGGTAAAAAAATTTTGAACAATGTTTAGAACAACTTGAACAACTTGGAACAATTTAAAAAAAATCGATTTTCAAAAAAGGGGGCCTAGGTCAGAAACAGTTTTTCGGGTATAAGACCCCCGTTTTTGGGTGTTTTTCAAAAAAAAAAAATTTGGAACAATGCTGAACAAACCGGAACAACTTTCCAAAATAGGAAAATCTAAAAAAGGGGGGCTAATTTTACGCACTCACTACATACCCCCTTTTTTAAAAAAAATCAAGGTAAAAAAAATGTTTGGAATTTTTTTCTTTCCACAACTAATTTTAAACAAAAAAGCTACAATTAATTGCATCGTTACATTTTCGAATATCCTTGTTTTATGGGTGGACTCACGGTGTCAAGTTAGCACTACATACCCCCCTTTTTTAAAAAAATCAAAGTAAACAAAATTTTTGGAATTTTTTTCTTTCCACAACTAATTTTAAACAAAAAAGCTACAATTAATTGCATCGTTACATTTTCGAATATCCTTGTTTTATGGGTGGACTTACGGTGTCAAGTTAGCACTACATACCCCCCTTTTTTAAAAAAATCAAAGTAAAAAAAAATTTTGGAATTTTTTTCTTTCTACAACTAATTTTAAACAAAAAAGCTACAATTAATTGCATCGTTACATTTTCGAATATCCTTGTTTTATGGGTGGACTCACGGTGTCAAGTTAGCACTACATACCCCCCTTTTTTAAAAAAATCAAAGTAAAAAAATGTTTGGAATTTTTTTCTTTCCACAACTAATTTACAACAAATAATTGTCAACTAATTGCGTACTTAGTTTTAACAAAATCAAAAAGTGTAGTGCTAACTTGATATCAACCTAGCACTACATACCACTTTTTTGAAAAATCGTCGAGCTAAAAATTTTTTTAATTTACAACAAAAAAGCTACAATTAACTGCATACTCAGTTTTTCAAATTAAAAAAATGTAGTGCTAACTTGACAGTCGTCAAATCTTCCATTGTTAAATGAACAACAGAAGTATGTATGTATATGTGATACTCTTATGAAAGTAACAAATGATGAAACTGGAGGGATTTACTTCTAAGATGCACCTGGTAGTACAGGAAAAACTTTTTTGATTTCATTAATATTAGCAACAATTCGCTCACAAAATAAAATTGCACTTGCACTCGCTTCGTCGGGAATCACAGCAACTTTGCTTGAAGGTGGTCGAACAGCCCATTCAGTACTAAAATTGCTATTAAATATGCAAAGCAATGAAACTCCAACCTGCAACATTTCGAAGAACTCTGCAATGGCAAAGGTTTTGCAGCAATGTAAATTGATTGTTTGGGATGAATATACGGTGGCACAGAAAAAATCTTTGCAGGCTTTAGACAGAACCTTAAAAGATCTAAAAAGCTATAATAACAGATTTGGTGGTGCAATGATTTTATTAGCAGAAGATTTCCGTCAAACATTGCCAGTGATTCCACGATCAACGCCAGCTAATTAAATTAATGCATGTCTTCAAGTCCTACAATTTATGGAAACATGTCAAAGTACTTCAATTAAGCAAGAATATGCGAACGAGCTATAATATTGGCTGTAAAAAACATAGATGTATTTGAATAAAATTTCAAGAATAAATTACAGGCGAATCGAGGATATATAAATCAGTTGATTCGGCTACTAACCAAGATGATGTACATATAGTCAATTATCCACCGGAATTTTTAAACTCGCTGTGGATTTTCCAGGATTGCCACCTCACAATCTTCAATTAAAGTTTGGATCAATAGTTATAATGTTGCGAAATATCAATCAACTGCGTCTTTGCAACGTTACACGGTTTTAGATAAAAAATTACTAAACAAAGTAATAGAAGCAACTTTACTCAAAGGAAAGTATTAAGGAGAAGATGTTCTCATACCGCGCATCCCAATGATTCCGACTGATGTGCCATTTGAGTTTAAACGACTACAGTTTTCAGTGCGGCTTGCCTTTGCTATGACCATAAACAAGTCCCAGGGACAATCATTAAGTGTTTGTGGTATTAATCTAGAAAACCCATGTTTCTCACATGGTCAATTGTATGTTGCCTGTTGACGTGTTGGAAAACCATCAGATTTGTATGTCTATGCGCCAAGTAATCAAACAAAAAACATCGTATATCACAGAGCTCTACAATGATAATAAAACTGTTTTTTGGTAATTATTATGATTCACATGATTAACAATAAAGCGATTACTTACTTTTAAATCCTCATATAGGTTTTCATTTAATTATTTTTTATTCACAACGCACTATCACCAGGGTGACGGTTTTGTTCAGGAAAATTTTTAGCCACGACCAAAAAAATACGTAGGAACATAAAACTGCCACATTACAAATCTTTATGACAGGACGAAGTCTGTCGGGTCCGCTAGTAATAAAATAGAAATATCATGAACAAAATATTTTACATGTATTTTATTCACGTTTACTTTTGAAACCGTAGAATGGATAACCCTGTATTTTACAAAATTTTGTAATTTATATTTTGTAAGACTTTAAAAACATTGACTGTAAAATAAAAAAACATAAGACAAAAAGATACTAAAAAGTACTGAAACTTAATTTTGACTTAAATAACAAAGAAATATATTGACTTTAAATATTGTTGAATTTAAGTAATTAATTTAAAATTTTGTAACATTTAAACAGTGTTTACATAAATCGAATCCCTCGACCAAATATACTACTGCATTTAGTTAATATTATATCTCGACAAAAAAAAAAACAACAACTTAAATTTTTGGTTGCATATCTCTTTGTACATTGTACTTGTTACAAAAAGAACCATTTAAAAATTATAATACTTAATATTAATTTTTAGAATAATTATTATTTATGTCAAGACTACTGGCTCAAAAATCCTTTTTATGTTAAGTCAATCAATCTCTTGTTGCTATATTACAACCAAACAAAACTTCTTCATGATGTAGCAATCGACCATAAATTAAAAATAATTATTTTTTTTATTAAAAATAAACTTGAACTAAAATTTGTTTGTAAATAAAAATAAATCTTCCTGTTAATTTAATCACACAACTTTTTATGATTGGTCATAAAGTTCCTTACTTACCTTTAAGAACTACATTATATGAATTTAATTGAATGTTTTCAATTTCATTTAAAAATATATCTAAGAAATATTGCATCTGCATAAACTCACTTCTCACAACTTCTTCTTTCATCGTTGAATGAAATATGAATTTCTAAATCAGTTTTTTTCTCATTTTTACGCACAATTTATGAAATTTGCATATAAATATTAAAATGTCTGTTGGTTTTTATATTTTTTCTATACATATTCCATAAAAGTTGTTGAAGTTGAGGTTAAGCTATAAAGTCTTACAAAGAAAAAGGCTCAATTATTCAGTTTTTTTCATGGTTCACGAGCAATATGCAATGCAATCTGGATGAATGAAGTGTTGGTGCATCTTCATATCCCGTCGTCCTTTATACTCGGGTATCCTGCCATCAACAACGCTAGCGAACGCCAAAACACGCGTCAGGTTTTGAATATAGGGAAATCTATTTTAAAATGCTTCTTCCACATGCACAGCACATTGTGAAAATGCTCTTTTGAGAATAAAAACCATAAACTTGAAGAAGAACATATTATATTTCCACCTACCTACATTTATTTTGTATCCTTTTCGAAAAGAAAGTGTAAAGTAAATTTACTTGGAAAATAGTTTTCTTTGTTGAGTGTTAATAGTTGAGGTGAATTTTTAACTTCTTTCAAAGTAAGTTATTTTTCATTTTAACGGATGAATCCCGGAAGAAATTTAAACGAAATTCAATGTCTGCTATTTAAAGTTTCATTGCATTCAATTTGATGGGAATTCAACAAGGTAAGTCTTACATTAAAACTCAATTCCACGCACCCACGTTGAAAAATTTCTATTCAATTCATCTACTTCTCTACTTTAGAGCTCATTTTCCAGGAAAGTCAGTAGTGGGTTACTATGTATAACGTATAAATATATAAACAACACTTCGATTTGCTGCTATTATTTTAATACTTCAAAATTATGAGATTATAAATTTATATGAATTTGTAACCACAAATAAATTTCCACTACACAATTAAATTTATTTGTGGTTTTCTGCGGCGAACAGTATAGTTTGTGGTGATAACTTTGATTCACGAGTGAATGCATTTGTCATTATTTTGATTTATGATTAAAAGAGGAAAGAACATAAATAATAACTTGAAAAATAAAATAAAATTATTATCGATTTACCAAGGACACATTTTCAGTGTGAAGGTAAAATAACCCAAGAAAGAAAGTATTTTTAAAGAGGTGATTGTGTGTGAGGTACTTGAAGACTCTATAGTCAATTTCTTATTAATTGAATTCTGACAACGACAAGTAATTATGTTATCTGCTTTTTATTTATCTTTTGTATTTATTACGAAGAATGTGATTTACATATCCATATCCATATCCATATCCATATCCATATCCATATCCATATCCATATCCATATCCATATCCATATCCATATCCATATCCATATCCATATCCATATCCATATCCATATCCATATCCATATCCATATCCATATCCATATCCATATCCATATCCATATCCATATCCATATCCATATCCATATCCATATCCATATCCATATCCATATCCATATCCATATCCATATCCATATCCATATCCATATCCATATCCATATCCATATCCATATCCATATCCATATCCATATCCATATCCATATCCATATCCATATCCATATCCATATCCATATCCATATCCATATCCATATCCATATCCATATCCATATCCATATCCATATCCATATCCATATCCATATCCATATCCATATCCATATCCATATCCATATCCATATCCATATCCATATCCATATCCATATCCATATCCAAATCCATATCCATATCCATATCCATATCCATATCCATATCCAAATCCATATCCATATCCATATCCATATCCATATCCAAATCCATATCCATATCCATATCCATAATCCATATCCATACATCCAATCATATCCATATCCATATCCATATCCATATCCATATCCATATCCATATCCATATCCATATCCAATCCATATCCATATCCATATCCATACCTACCATATCCATATCCATATCCATATCCATATCCATATCCATATCCATATCCATATCCATATCCATATCCATATCCATATCCATATCCATATCCATATCCATATCCATATCCATATCCATATCCATATCCATATCCATATCCATATCCATATCCATATCCATATCCATATCCATATCCATATCCATATCCATATCCATATCCATATCCATATCCATATCCATATCCATATCCATATCCATATCCATATCCATATCCATATCCATATCCATATCCATATCCATATCCATATCCATATCCATATCCATATCCAATATCCATATCCATAACTCATATCCATATCCATATCCATATCCATATCCATAATCCATATCCATATCCATATCCATATCCATAATCCATATCCATATCCATATCCATATCCATATCCATATCCATATCATCCCATAATCCATATCCATATCCATATCCATATCCATATCCATATCCATATCCATATCCATCAATCCATATCCATATCCATATCCATATCCATATCCATATCCATATCCATATCCATATCCATATCCATATCCATATCCATATCCATATCCATATCCATATCCATATCCATATCCATATCCATATCCATATCCATATCCATATCCATATCCATATCCATATCCATATCCATATCCATATCCATATCCATATCCATATCCATATCCATATCCATATCCATATCCATATCCATATCCATATCCATATCCATATCCATATCCATATCCATATCCATATCCATATCCATATCCATATCCAATATACCATATCCATATCCATATCCATATATCCATATCCATATCCATATCCATATCCATATCCATATCCATATCCATATCCATATCCATATCCATATCCATATCCATATCCATATCCATATCCATATCCATATCCATATCCATATCCATATCCATATCCATATCCATATCCATATCCATATCCATATCCATATCCATATCCATATCCATATCCATATCCATATCCATTATCCATATCCATATCCCATAATCCATATCCATATCCATATCCATATCCATATCCATATCCATATCCATATCCATATCCATATCCATATCCATATCCATATCCATATCCATATCCATATCCATATCCATATCCATATCCATATCCATATCCATATCCATATCCATATCCATATCCATATCCATATCCATATCCATACCATATCCATATCCATATCCATATCCATATCCATATCCATATCCATATCCCATATCCCATATCCATATCCATATACCATATCCATATCCATCAATATCCAATAATCCATATCCAGATACCATAATCAAATAATCCATATCCATATCCATATCGATATCCTTAT